>JAGDQP010010206.1:0-56579 GCA_022664845.1 Lepisma saccharinum
AAAAAAAAAAATGAAACGAAGCAAGTAGAATGTTGTGCTTATTTATGATGCTTGTCAATGATTGTAATTACGAACACTGTATGTCAGGCAAAGCAATGTTTATGTAGTAACGCATATTTAATTAAGGAGGAGAAATAATAAAACCAGAAACGGAAAATATTAACATATTATTAATAACAAAATATACACGTAATTCACCCCTAACAACAAATGTATCAATTTGTAGACTGTGTAACTGGTAGTCGTGAAACACACAGACCATCGAAAGAGGATCCTGTAAAGATCATGTTTCGTAGATTTAGCTATTTACTTGTTGAATGTTCGTTATTTGTTCCATTTCCCGAGATAGGGGGCATGGATTTCCCATCTCTCCAGGATGTATCGACTGGACTTTCCTTATTCATTCTAAAACCCACTTGTTCTGGTAGGAGAAAGAAATGGAAGCGGGATGGGAAATCGAACTTAAAACACATTACAGGACAGGTAATAGACTATGGCCTTTGGGAGTAAAAAACAAATATCAAAGGGACACAGAGAACACATAATTTGTGTCTTCAGGGATTGTGTAAGGCGGCAGGAAGAAGAAGGAAGAGACATGGAAAATCCCTTAGCTAGTTCTCTCTTTCTTTCTTTCTTTCTCTCTCTCTTTTTTTGTGTGTGTGTCTATCTCTTTCTCTCTATTTCTGTGTTTGTTGAGCGCGAAAGAGAGAATGCAAAAGCAGGGTTTGACCATTCGCATGGTTCGCATCGCACTCGGAGTTCCAGTAACTAGGTCTGCCTGCAGAGGACCTTTGTGTGGACCGAACATCCCGTCCGTATTTAGAAGGGATGGTTAAATAAAAAAGAGGGAAGGTCCCAATTTTCAAGGGCAAGAGGAATGCGCGCGAGAGGGTAGAACATAGAACAGGGGTCGAGAGAGACCCTATGATTGCTGTTACAGACGCTCCCCTACGGTACCAAAAGGAACGTGCTTTGAAGTACCATCACATATTAATGAGTACACAGGAGGGTCATCGTAATTTGTATGCCACAACACATGTATACAAGCATTCCTTTACAGTTTATTTTCATTTGTTACTTACAGGTTCTCATATTTCTCTTCCTGCACCCTCGTTTTGTGCATTTTCCTCATCCGTTTTATATAAGCGACTCGGTCAGCGTTGTTGTTTTAATGTGATGTGTGGTTGTGACTCTCCCCCTTTACACACAAACTGTTAGCATTACTGCTAAAGCACCGAGTGTCACTAACGAGCAGCATAAAGTGGAAGAATATGGAAATGAAGAAAAATATTAAATTTCTTTGCTCCCCTGTTTTATTTTGGCGAAAGGATACCAATCGTGATCTGTTAACGTGTAAGCTATCCAACTCCAGGTTATTGCAAGTGCTCACTGTTGTTATGCATATTTTTATATCTTTTACTGAATTGTAGCTGAAAATAATACAAGTTTAATGTTTTAAAGGACTCCTTTCTTTTCTCTTTTCTTATTTTTTTCATTATTTTGCCTAAATAAACTTTCTTTCGGATTTGTCTGATTACTGATTTTTAAACTAAAAGATAAAACCATCATATATCCAGTTCTATCACATGATTCATCACATATCTTCATCGACGCTGTCGATATAAAACGAGGTATCAGTTATTCACAACGCTTCTTAGCAAGTTATCGTGAATCTTTCAGTTGATGATAATCTTCCGGTTTCTTTTTGAAGATTATATTCCTTGAGTACGCCATTTCTTTTCTGCTCTCGTATGATTCACCTGTTTGACTTGAATCTTTTGGGTGATTGGTTGGTTTCCTTTTAAATTGTTCATTCAATGAGACTTCCATATCATGTGTTACTAAAGGACCACACACACACACTGCGTTCTACAGCGGAGGAAGAGCTGCGACATGCTGCATGGTACAGCCCTGTTTTACTTAAAAGCATGCAACTTGTGCTGCTGCATGGCCGTGACTCTTCTTGTGCATCTTGCATGCAGTATGACACGACTTTTGGTGTACTTGTGACGTAACGTGCTTGAGTCCCTAAAGGGTATCGACCGTTCATAGAAATTGAAATACATGACATTAACATAACAAAAAGAGAGATTATATTAGTGATATATGCAAGACCTTCTAATTACTACTTTAAAGGTTGGGTGGGCTTACAACGTTAAGCTATTAGTCCACCGATCGTAATTCCCAATGATCCTATTATATTGTTGAACTGATGTAAAGGACGCATAACAGTAAAACTTCTCTAAGGCTGTAAATATTTCCGTCATCAGACAGATTGCAGTTTATGCACAGATATTTGATTCTTGTCACCGCAGCTATTTCTATTTGAATTGTAGTACAAACAATGGAAGCTACAATCATCTTAGTTCATTAAAATGTTTAGTAGAAAATATCTTACGTGTGTGACAGTGACATCCTCAGATTGCTCGCTGTATTACAACGTAGAGATGGAGATCATCTTTGGCAGCGGGTGTAACCTTGGTTTTCGAACAGCTGTGATATCAGTTTAGCATCCATGTATCAGAGCTGAAACCGGGTCACTTTTGGTGATCCGAATAACCCAATTGACTTGGTGACCCGTTTCAGCTCTGCCATGCATATTTCACTTCTGGCAGCGTTATGTTTTTAATAACCTTTCGAAGGGTTTCAATTTCGTAAATAGAGAAAAAGTGCTTCGCAACATTTCGTACGTAAAATGTTAAGCTTATATTCTATTATATGCACTAGCAAGCGAAACATGCACTTCACCTAAATTATGCATTTATATGCATTATAAAATACCCACAGTTTCATTAATAATAGTTTTCAATCACGCAGTACAACGAATATATATGAAAATAAAAAAATGCAAAATCCGCGCGTAGTAATAAATTTCGGTTTTTACAAGTCCAAATAAAAGATCATTGGGGAGGGATACGGTCTTGGTAAAAATGTGATCATATGATCTTGGCAGAAATATGAAGAGGCATATACACTAGAGAAATTCTCAGTCACAAATGGAAACCTCATCCCAGGTCTTTGAAGTAAGACCATGCCTAGATAGTGAGCAAGCTAATTGCTTAGATAGATACGCTAATTGCATCAAAATGGAAAAGCAACATCAATATGCAGACAATATTCGTTAGGTAATACCAAAGTTATACAATATTCGTTAGGTAATACCAAGTCCCTCCAATAATTTGAAGTTAGCGACAACTGAGAATTGTGTACGCAACCTGCATTTTGTGTTCTTGAACACAATCAGGTACAGAACTTCCACACTTCTATGCTCCAGCTCCTTTTATGGAATTAATCATAGTAATAATTACCTAACCCTCTGTGCCTGGTGACGAATGTCATTTAGTTTGGATCAGTACAAAGTAAGTTCGTACCTTGCTTACACCCTCAGTTCTGATTGGAACTTTCTCAGTCTCATCAACAGAATGCCGGGCTGATACCTATATTAGATACCGAGGTGTCAGCTATTCCCGGAAGTGTACTCGCGGAAGGAGTTCATCCCCAGGTTTGTGACGAGTGTCACACCAATGTATTATGTCAGACTGCTTGACTAGCCAAATGTTAAGTGCAACAGTCGAAAAAGGAAAGATGTTTTAGTATCAAACAGACTGTCAGTTATTTTCGTGTGAGTAGTACTCACACATATATACGTATACGTAGGCACATTATATACCAGTCTGCTTGTCTCCACTTTCATTTCCTTCATATGCCGTAAATAGAGAGAAAGCCCAGGTGACGGCGGATCTAATTTGGACTTTACTACTCGGTCGACTACGCCCTTGGTCTCATGCCAGCAAAATGTGAACTTCTAACTCCAGGATGGCATTGCGCCAGTGACCTTAGTTTTCCTCGTGTTCAGGTAAAGGTGCCGCTCTGCAGCAGTATCGAATGAGCTCTTTTGACTTCTCTTACCCAAATACCATTCTGTTCTTTTTTCCCTTTCTTTTAAGTGAAGAAAAATTGTGGAAGATAATGCGAAAGTGGTATGCAGGGATGGATTGGTAGGAAACTAATCACTTACAATCGTGGTAACTAATTAAACTTCACCGAAGAATTAGATGCTTTTCTTTCAGGCTTATTTATCCCGTCTTGTTTATCAGTGAAATTCATTTTGTTAAAAAGACTAGTCGCGATGTTTGTATTGTTAAACGATGTATATTAGTATAGGAAATGCAAAATGTGTGGTTGTTACAATGCTGTATTTCATCAATGTACGTATTTTAGTTTGCGCAGACACATACTGCCTTAGTTCGTCACAAGCCCAAGGAATGGTGTCCCCCGGTGAGCACTCTTCTGGGTAAAGAGGTCATACGGAAGGTAGCGGCTATGTCCTTATTCTTATAAGTATCGCAGTATTTTACAGAGAAATTTCATTAAACCTCAGCTGGGATAGCCGACATCAAGATTGCAAACTGGGAACCTCCCTGCTGTTGATCAAAGTGTCCTTGTCCTTTCATGTAACATAGGACTCGGCCCCAATGCTATATTATTAGTGTTATTATTATTATTATTGGAGTCACCATGGTTCAGTGGTGGAGTGTCTGACGACAAATCGGGCGGCCCGGGTTCAAATCCCGACCTGGACGTTGGAAAATTGTCTGCAGTGCTTCCATGCCTGGTGCGCTGAAGTGCACTCAGCGGCACTTTGGGAGGTAAAGACGGTCGAACGTGGGACTGACCACCCCAGCTCACTTCGTGGCGCAGTTTTAGAATATGAGGAACGCTATTATTTCTTCAATATAATTTACCACTTTTTGGTTTATCGGGCATTCCATTGTAACGGACGGGACAATCACACACCATTTATAAACAAAAGAGCTAATTTTACATGATTATATAAACTTGTTATTATGAAATAGTAAATAGTATAGAATTATAAAGTTTCAAGGTTTTGAGTCCAATAAAGGTTAACGTACAAACAACAGTGAATTATTAAATACAAACATTTAGCATGCTTGTAACGGACGGGTCATAGTTTGGCACGCTGTTCTTAGTGACCACAATTACAGAGACATTTCTGCGAATTGTCATGAAGAGCACTAATTTTCAATTTGCATTATTATTCATGTGCACCTGTGCACACAAACTGTATACCATGAAGTGAAAATTTTAGCAATTATATTAATTAAAGCTCCTTTATCCGCAACAGTGAGAAGTAACGGACGGAATACCTCGCATACATTACTTTAGAATCACTAAAGCCATAATATTCGGTGTTAAATTAATATTTATGTTGATAGCTCTTAGTTTTAAGACCTTCAGGAAGCAAGAGTTAATACAAGAAAGATTCCAAAAGACTCTAAGAGAGCTATTGCACTTAACATTTGGAAAACATTGTGAATCTCTTTATCTTTCTGGATAAGATATTTTGAATTACAAACAAGAAAAGTAAACAGTATTTTGCAAAGTTGACAAAATGATCAGGACTCTCTTTGACATACCCCTACAAATGTAATGTTTTGTCTTAGTTCCTCCCGCCCCCTGAACAAATCAAAAAATAATATAGGGTAACTTCGGCAAATGACGCCACCAATTCAACATATTGTTCTGGTATTCAAGTGTTTTTATGTCTAGAACCATGCAAATTACATAGAAAAGAGAGTGAACTCTCCGCTATAATGCAATGAGAAAACAAAGATCCTACAGACGCAATGACGACTACAGTGCCTCGAGAATCGAAGTGAGTATAAGATAGCGTTATTACCAGACGTGTCGGCAAATAACGCCACATGCTTTACGACAGCGGAAAGGTGTTACTATCGTAATTAAATACATTTTGAATACAACTAAACAATGTTCTTGGCAATATGTTACCTGATGTGCTATTATACAACACTCAAAATCATAATACATGGCTGAACTTGTAACTCTTATGATGATTGCGAACACCTTAACATGACAGCTTCAGTCAAATTGAGCACTACTCGTCGGGGTCAGACAACAATCCACAACAGGCATCACACAATGTACGCAAGCCACATTTAAAAATGTTGCCAGAATCACACGATTCTTGAAACCAAATCATGCATTCAATACACTGAATCCAATTTGTAGGGCCCCTGGGATCGTAGTAATATCCGCCGCAGTCCCCACAGAACATGTCTCTATCCTTCTTTCTTGAGGATGCTTGTTTATTCGTGCTGCAAGAAGTGGAAGGGCCAGCTGTTGCAAACAGGTCTGGTGTTACCAATACTCCCCTGGCACTTAGAGAACGCCCCGTGCGATGCGGTTTGCTCCTGGTTATTTTAGGTTTAGGTAGAAGCTCGTAGATGGAATTGGCACTCGGTGGTGTTGATGGAGATATAGAGGTTGGTTGTGTGCCTGGATGTGTTGGTTGGGGGTGCTCTTGCTCTAACTTGGGGCAAAAGCGAAATCGGGAATAGCATTTATGTTGAAAGGGTAGATGCCTGTAGCGCTGAAGCCTGAAATTGAGTTCTGAATTGTTGCTCAACGGGAACAGAGAACAGTTCTGGAAAATGTAGCTTCCCAAGTGTTCTTCCGGGATGTGTTCGTCGATAACTGTCAACTGCTTCAGCCCAATACACTTCCAACGATTTGAAGAAGCTCTTGTCAAGCGGTTGAAGTTCATGGGTGCAAAGTCCAGGCAAGCACAGCACTTGAATATCCATGCGTTCAGCAGCATTCAAAATTGTAATATCAAGATGACTGCGATGACCATCTACAATAAGCAGTGCTCGGCCAGGGATCCGGTGTTTCTTGAAATGTTCCAGGAATGTACGGAAATCTTCCTTTGTGACATAGCCTTTAGGCGTCATAGCATAGGTGCTACCTGGAGGAAGATCATCACTAAACACTTTCTTTCCATATTTGCCCTTGTATAAAACCATTGGAGGGATCCAATTTGAACCTGATGCATTGGTACACGCAACGATACTCACAGTTTCATCTTTTTCGCCATATGTGACATTATGTACTACTCGCTTTCTCCCTTTCTGTGCTAGAAATTTTAGGCTGCTGTTATACATTAGTTGTAGCCTAGTTTCATCTGCACTGTAAATAAGTTCTAGGTTACCATAGCTCAAATTTTCCGCCTTTCTGCACACGATGTTCGGATGTCTTGCCATGAACGCATAAAACCAGTCTTTTCCGCCTCTACCACTACAAAATTAGTTATGGCGTTCTCTTCAAATATTCTGTTCGCGGCCTCACCATCTTTTCTGGTTAAACCAAATCGCACTGTCTGTAAACGAATTATTCTGTTTTAATTCTCCTCTCAGTTCCTGTGACAATACAGACCTGCGATCAACTTTTCGGATGGGCTTTTTGTCCTTTCGTTTCACCTAGTCTCGTCCTGCGGAGTATGTTGAACACACATGCAGCACTTGCAACTTTGATACCGTGATAGCTTGTCGTAAATCATTTTCAGACCACCTGGCCCGTATGTTTTGACAATTTCCTTCCCATCTGGAAAGGAACATGCACAAAAGTCAGACTTCTCACATCTCATAGCTACTTCAGCAAAAAATGAAAACATTTTCAGCAGTAGTATTAGTTGCGATTAGATTGAGTAGCGTTATTTCCCGACGCGATGGCAGCGTTATTTCCAGAAGCAATAGACTTCTGTTTTAAACATTCTTTTTATACAAGAATTGCGGTCCTGCATATTTTATCTACATCATACTGTTATGCAACTATGGCCCTATCGATGTATACTTTAGTAATAATAAAACCTGAATTTTACAGAAACAATTCGCCTACATCTTTTGACCCACTACAAAGCTGCAAGCTGTTTCCTCTGCTCCGCGGCTGCCATCTCTACACTTGCTCACTGCTTTTTCTCTCCTGGCTGTTTGTGTCTACAAAGACAACAGGCGCCACTGCTTATCATACAACCATGAGTGATCGCCTTACGAAACATGTGTTCGTGCTAGCAGGGTAGGAAGTTTCAAATGGCGTTACTACCCGACAGGCGTTATTTGCCAAAGTTACTCTATAGTCCTTCAGTGATATCGTTTGCAATAATATGCACTATCATGTATTGGGCGCCTTCATCTTGATCAGAATAAACATCAGTGTATCATAGTTTCTGTGATGACATATTGTTGGGATATAACTCTAACTCTGAATCCACAGAGAGTCACTGTTAACACTGAACACGTCATAAGCATTCAATTCTGATGCTGCGGTGCGTCCTGCTACTTCCTTATTTCTTCTCATGGGTCTGAAGTAATGTTTCTGTTGTTAAGTGCTTGACTGAACGCTATCTGTGTTCAAGGAATGGCACAAACTTCTGGATCTTGGTATTATCTATGAACATTGTTATTCCACCACAAACTTTTGAAGCGCAATCGAAAAAAATCTTTTGCATTAATTAGAACGACTTGCCGCTTCTTCCACTTGTAACCATACCACTCTTTTTACTAATTCTCTCACACCGTCTACCTACCCCATTCCCATGCGATGTTGCAAAGAATCACTATTCGGTATTTATTTCAAAATTTTATTTAGAAAACACAAGTTCGAGAGAGTGTATTTATTATTTAATTGCGTTGCACACCCGTCCGTGAATATGCACAATTCATCGAACCTGAATTTTGTCTTCAAATCCTCAATAATACTTTTAAGGGAAAATCAAGATGAATACTTATTGTGACATAAGTAGTAAACAACAGTAGCTGAAATAAAACTAGCATTTTGCAAATAATATGCTTAAATATAAGCTATAAGTTATGTATTCTTGAATGGCTCGAATATATGGCAAAGTTTATATTGTGATTTTATTAATGTACAGTGATAATATGTTATATCTTTGCTTCAGTTCTGATATGGTAAAGTCCTGCAGTAAGAGTTTGAATTTTGCAATAATTAGACTTTCAGACTGATTTCCTCAGCATTCTGGACAAACTGAGTTACCCGCTGTGAATGTCCTCTTCAAATATTACTTGCGATGTGAGTTTTTAAATAGTCTGTCGAAGCAGAAATGCTGTATCTAGAGATGATGCTGGGAAGTGTTGCGTCACAGTCATTCATTCAACAAACATAATTTTCCTTCTTCCAGGGGCAACACCGTAGTCTAATACCTCTCTCTCCCGTGCTTCTTCCTCGTTTCCGAAAGTCGTTTCCCAGGGCGAAACGATCGTTGTGTATCGGCTC
Organism: Lepisma saccharinum; assembly: GCA_022664845.1. Taxonomy (NCBI): domain Eukaryota; kingdom Metazoa; phylum Arthropoda; class Insecta; order Zygentoma; family Lepismatidae; genus Lepisma; species Lepisma saccharinum. The sequence continues at coordinate 9,112 of JAGDQP010010206.1, forward strand.
CATAAAGCACGTTTTATGACGAAAGAGTCTTCCCCTGCCTCATAATTAAAAGCCGTAAAAATTCCGGTCCTCACTCTATAAAACGCCAGTTAGAAAATTTTTGTGGTGGGAAAAACTACTCATTTCAATAGCATTTTCTATTTGGGTGTTGGATTTTTTTTTTTTTTTTTTTCAGCAGAGGAAATTCCTTTTCCTGCAATGCGTCTTCTATATATTACATACAGAATAATCCATTTCTGCTGGTCGAGTGTTTTATGTGGGTGTGGATGTGTGGTAATACCGGAAACAATAGAATGGCTTAATTATTAGTCCCCAAATAGACGTTTTAATTAACCTTGACACTTGCAGCTGTCTGTCGGTTGAAATGGCTGCCAAACATTTAATGGCTGTTCCTACCTCAAATATATCACAATACAAGCCGCTGAACATGGATATAACCTTTTCTGTGTAGGTGTAGGATCTTATTGTTCATTCATGATATATGCATGAGTAGCATTTTCATTCATAGCTGCTTGGTGCTTAAGTAAGGACCGCTCAAATTTCCTGTAATATGACCCTCTGCGCTACTTTTTCTTTAGTTCCAACAGTTCAGCTTATCTGCCACTGTGGTTCACTATTTTAAGAGTATTTCTAAACTATTTTGTTTAATGGTTAACTTCAAACACGCCAGTCTGCTTCCAAGTGCGTTGAGTAAGTAATAACATAGATTTTACCGCCTACCTATTTTCGTCTCCTGCCGATTAATGAACTTCTGCCGAAGAGCATGTGATTTAAACCTTGCCGTTAGGCGGCTCGTGGAGCTACTACTGCATAGAACCAGAGGCTGAAAGTAGTCGCCAGAACCACTCATCGGCAAGGTTCAAAAGCACGTGCTCCGTAGCGCAGACGAAAATAGGTATGTGTATACAAGTCTGTTATTATTTAGCCTTTAGTCCTGGAAATCAGGCTACAACTCTTCAAAGTTTTGTTAACGGAAATGGTCGACACCTTTCATGCATTTTCGAAATAAATTCAATGTTAAACTTGAAACTTCATTCGAATCTCCACTAAGGAAGCTCACAGATCGAATTCTATCAAAGATTTTTCAGGGTTTTTCCTAAATTTCATCAAGGCATACCGAGAGTATTTATAAATACTCCTACCTTTCCCACCCGTGCTCCGTGGAACCAAATGGTGGTCTTATATATACGCACCCTTTTAAAAATAACAAAGAATGTACGAATTTAAACCTAGTCTCCTAGCAGTATTTTGAAGCTAAATAAATTCTACGAAAACAACAAAGAAATAAAATGTTCAGCAAACGTGAAAATGTATGCGTTGTTTATTTTGTTAGTGGCAAAAAAGGGGAGGAAAATCATCACGGGACAGTGGAGAGCACACTAGCAAAGAGTAGCTGATGTACTAAAACAGCGAAGTGTTCGATAACTTGTAAATTTTATTTCTGAATCTTCATGTGCTAACAAGAATACTTTTTCGTGTATGAGATTTGAGCGAAGGTGCATCCAGAATAATGCTTCCCGTTCACAAGGTTATGCAATCTCGGGATTCAGTTTTTGTGTCGATTCGATCAGCTCCAGAAAAACATTCGTGTACTTTTTTTTCGCTTTTGTGAGGCAATATTTCCTGCACGGTTTTTGATAGCAAAAAGTAAGATTCACAGCAGCCTCCTGTCTCATTCGTCATGCTCACTGTGTAACCTCTGCGGCGAAGTGGGCAAGGAGGGGGGTGTATGGAGAAGAGGGACATAGAACCACAGTCTGTGGCAAAAAAGGAGAAAGGGTTACAAATTGATTTTTGAACTATTCATCCGTAAAGGCGTATGAGCATGTCAAATTCAGCCCAGGCTTCGTGTTTGATATGGTGTTTCTTTGATATTTTCCCCCTCGTTAATACTGGCGCAGTCTCCCCCTCCCCACTTCGTTATAATACTTTGCTTCAATTTATTACAAAACTGGCTTTAGGAAGTGAATGTTCTCTTTCCTCCCACTAACAAACGAGTAGCATTTCGAATTGTAGAACATTATGTTAAACAGATCGTTAGGAGATTCCCTTTAAAAATGCCATAACAGGCCAAATATGGTATGATTCAACTGATTAAATTGATTGAATTGTTTTTATGGTCTTTAGGCATTTAATGCTCACGGCGGGAGAGGGGAGGGGAAAGGATTCGGGAAGGTGTCGGGGGCCTGTTGAAGATGCCATCCCGCCATTTACCTGGTGTGACCGAGGAAAATCCTGTCAGGATGATCGGCCGCTGCTATCAAACCCATGACCTCCCGAATGGTACGCCAACGCTCTACCACTGAGCTACGGCGGCTCGGTATATGATTCAAGTTATCTAGGAACATTCTTGTTTAAATTTATTTGTCCTTTAGGTATCTATGGCTCAGGATATGGATGGGGAAAGGATGCTGGAAGGAGTTAGCCACTGATATCGACGCAGGACCTTCCGAATGCGAAGCCAACACCCTACCAACCGAGCTGGCTCGATGACATTACTGTTTAGGGACTGCTTGTTCCACAGAGCAATGCAGTTAATGACAAAAGTCTGAAACCACAATTTAAACCTTGATAAGTTTTCTGACATTCTGCTTTTCAATTAAATATAGCACAGACATAGCGTGCGCAAGTATGACCAAAGTCCGTTACAGATCTGAGGGATCAAGATCTTGCCGAGTTCGTCCGGGAGTAGGAATCTGGGCCTAAGTCTAAGTACTGTCCACACATTCGCGAGGTGAAATTTTGTACAACCCAGCAAGACTCGAATCTGGATGTTCCTAGTGTCGAGTACTCGAGCTTAAGTTCGTGATCGCATGTATATATTAGACGACTACTTGAGTATAGCTCGATTGGCTTATTTCAGTTTGTCTTGAAGTTGTACACTTTAAATGTGTTAAATATTACGAAGTTCGTGTTTAGGAAGTAAGGGTATTTTGATGCAGTTTCTCAACATCATCTAGGTAGCAATAGATTTGCGTATTACATTAATATTAATAAACGGAGTATTTATGTTCTCCATTGTGTTGTAGAAAAAAAAAACTTTTTCTGTGAAGAAAAACATCGTTCTTTTCCATTTTTAAATGCTTTTTTTTTTAGACAGCAATTTAATGCTTTACGCTGTTCTCACTCATTCATCCCAATTTACTATCGCTTTGTTTTCCTGCCAGCTTACGAGCCACATGATGGGATTATTTATGCGTTCAGGCACGTATCCAGAAGTTGGTTTTGGGAGGGGTCAAAGGGCTTCCGGGGGGAGAGGTGTGTCTGGGCATGAAATGTATATTAAATATATATAGTTACCTCTGAAGTTATACTAGTCCAGACTCCCCGGACTCCCCCCCAAAAAACCCCCCCCCCCCCACATTGATATGCTTCCTATATCTTCACCCTGACAAACATAAGGAATTACTAAGGACATATGGACTAAAGTTATTTGGTATAGTTCGTAGTAAAATACTAATAAACCTATAGGGAACTGATGAAATATTATATAGCAAGAATTGACATTTCCGTCCTCATATATTTTACAACTTGTTTGTGTACATCAGATTAAACAATATATAACTTTTTTTTTTTTTAATTTCAGCGCTACGGTTTTCCGTTACGTAGAAATATAGCACGAAATACTGAGAATTCAATCTCCTACGTCATGCAACGAAAATCATCTTCTGATTGGTTTGACGTAATCAATGCGTACTATTTCCGTAACTATATGCTTCTCCGTATGTTACGTTCCTTATTCAGAAGTTTGAAGACGAAAAAACAAGAAAGAGAAAGAACATTCACATCATCACTTAACGAAATAATTGATGTACAAATCTGCAGAACACACTTCAATAAGTTAAAACACCAAAACATGTTTTTAATAGATATTGCTCGAAACAATGGCAGGGGTCAGTCTTAACGTGCATTGTTCTTCTTATCGCTAGTTCGTGTCCATTTTGATATCTTGACAATTTGGCGCAGTTGGTTAGCGCACGCATCTTTAAACTTTTTATACTTTCACCTAAAGCTGTTCGAATCCTATCAAAGGCCGTGTTTTATTTTACTTCACGAAACGCAAGAGTAACTTCAATGTAATAGTGTCAATTTATATTTTTGTGTCTTACATGCTTTTATTATTATTTTTTTAAAATGACATATTAAAACTATTCAATATATTCACCAGCTACAAGTAATACGTTAAATTGTTAACAAATGGCAGTAACGAGCACTATCAATTCATATGCTTTTAAGGTATTGAAAAATGCTTTACTAGGATTCATTAAAAAAAGTATACGATTGTCAAATGTAAAAACCCACATTTTTTTACAGAAAAAAATAGGCAATTCTTTTTAAATACAAAAGTTCTAAAGAGCATTATTAGAAGATATCTTATGATTTAATCATGAAACAAGAGCTATTACAAATTAGTGTTGAAGCTACCAAAATATATCAATATCTTAAAGAAGTATTGGAAGTAAAAATTAATTTTACATGAATAAAACGAACTAAATGACGTGTTAAGGCATACAGAAACGCTATTCACCACTTATACTATTTCTTTCGATTCATTTTTGCTATCTCTTGTTAGCAGTACTAAGAAATCAAATACCATCTGTATGTTGATGGCAAGCAGTCGGTAGATTGATTACGTCATAACATGGCGGCGCCCGATTGAGCATAAGACAAACTTTCGAAGCAAGGCTTTATAACTCTTGATACATGCATCACAGAATGAAAAGAAAATGTTTTCCGTAGTCTACTTTAACAGAAGAATGTTTTATTGCAATGAAAAAATACTACCGAAAATGTCCATTGAAGTTCGTAGAGACAATACAACTTTGAAGACATCTTTACTGCAAACAATAGATTCTTACCGAAATATACCCTTATCTCGTATACAATACGTTAATTTCTAATTACGGTATTATTCAAGGAAGATACATATTTTTTATGATAATTACCGTTCGCAAAAATCAATTATGTGTAGCTCAAAATCTCGAGAAATAACCTGTTGCTATTCAAGAGCAGAGATATATTTTATGTTTCCGTTTACTAGTATGGAAGTAATAAGTATTTAATTTTTAAAATTGATTGACAAGACAGTCAACCGTGGAACCTGAAGTACCTCTATAACGCGTCCATTACGTAAATACAAGGTTTGGTCCTGATACGTGCAACAATATTGAAGCGTTTAAAATTTTATTTTCTCAAATTGGTTGGCAACACTATCAACTGCGGCACCGGAAGCACCCACATGAACTGTCCCAGTACCTAATGCATATGTCAAATTTGTTGTAAACCAATGCGAATGCGTCCAGCGGTAACAAATATGAAATTTTGCAACACTGACAAACTACGGCACCTGGAGTGCCTGTATGACCTGCCCCAGTACGTAATGAAGGTGCATGTCAGATTTGGTGTAAATCAATACACACGTGTAGATTTGTATTAATAAAGGCATTACTATAAGTTGAATTTTAAAATAGGCTGTCAACACTGATAACTGGATTGCTTGAGGTCGGGGACACCCAAAACTTTCTTCTATTGTGTTGAATGATGTTTAAGCAATATTTGGAGCAAATACTGTATGGAAGCTTTTTTATTTTTTTTTAAAGTTGACAACACTGAGAACTGGGCAACCTGGAATATGTCATATATAACAAAGAAACTTTGTCATGTTACCATATACAGGGTTTAATTTATGTTCTATTTCTTCTTAATTATCTATATAAAGCAATTCTAAAGAGACGTTAGCAGTATTACAAATGACTGTCTTGAAAAAAGAAACTAATTGTAGAGAAAAGGAAGGCTTATACTTTTTTAAAAATGAAGTTTTAGGAGAAATGATTTTTTTTTATTTATTTATTTACAACACTAGTTGTCCAATTAAACATTGTCATGGAATGTTGTCCAAAGAAAACCCTGACGTAAGTAACATTTTACAACCTTTCGCTACAAAAATATCGACAATTACGAAAAGGCAAAATAACTATGAAAGACATTTGTAATATTGCACTCAAGAGACATAATGGATTTGTCACATACAAAGAGGTTTGCTGTCAATAATAATCACGATATTACTAAAAATTCCTTCATGAGAATGTAAATTACGTCATATTACCTTTCATTTCTAATTGACGAAAGCTTGATATGCTTGATTCACTACCATGTAAAAGCCAGAAGGAAACATATTGTGTGGAGTCAGTGTGACATGGAAATCACAATATTTTGCGTGACCAATCAAAAGAATGTTCGAACCAAATGCAATTAGAGAGCAACGGCAGTTCAACTGAAGCATGAAGACTAGTCAGTTGGAATTAACATGAACCAGCAAATTTAATAACGTCATTTTTTTTTTTTTTTAGTAAACAAAAGACACATACAAAGCGCAGACAAGCAGCTCAAGGCATTGTAGTATTTTCATGATACGCTAGAGGAAAAATTACGTTTAATGTATCATTAAAATTAAAACGTGATGCAAATTTGTTTTGAAGTGATTTTCATCATGAATGAGCGTTCTCTTGTCAAATTAGCAACTTAAATGAGAAGAGTAGGTTTTATATCGTTCAGTTAGGGATGAGGTAAAACGTTGTTGAAGTGTAACCAATATGAAAAACAGAAATGGAAGAATATTACGGTTAATGTTTGCACGCGCTTCAGACAAGCATCTAGATGATTGTGTAAAACAAAATATACTTATATAGGGTATCCAGAACAAGAAACGGATGTATGGCATTCTAAGGAATGTTGAATAATTTTGAATTATTTAGTGTACCGGAAAATAATAATATGCCGTCTACCTGTTTTCTTCTGCTCCAAAATTAATGGGGTTTTGTTTAAGAGCACGTGATTTTGAACGTTGCCGTTAGATGGCTCTGGGGGCTACTACTGAAAAAAACAGCGACTGAAAGTAATCGCCAGAGCCACCTCACAGGAAAGTTCAAAATCGTGTGCTCCTTAGCGCAGACGAAAACAGGTGGGTGGTATTAGTGTATGTTATTATTTAGTCTATGACAAGACTAATGGGAGGGTTTGGTGATTGCGCAAACTCCATCAGTAGGATCGGTGTTCGATTTGCTGGGGATATACCCTGGTGCCTGAGGATTTTATCCTCGGTTCTTAACTAGGGAAAAAATCTTTGTATTTCTACCCAAACAGGTAGTAGGTGTCAACTTAAAAGCAGCCACTAGTTTTAGGATCCCCTTTCTTAATTTATAATAATTCAAACACTGAGTATGATACTATTCAGGCTGGTGATACAGAGAGTATTCGCGCTGCTGCTGCACCCTTACTGCTATATAGCGTGTTCTGCTAATATTGGATGGGATTTCTAGTAAACTTGTGGAGAAACTATAGTGTATATTTTTGATTCGATAGATCTTCACTGGAATCACTGAGATAGATGTCGTTCAGTGCTGCTTATGTTCGTGGATATACACGTGTTGACAGTACCCTGGTATTATACGACTCTATTCTCTTGTATTCAGTGTGTTTAAAATTTATGCAGAATAGTCAAGGTCTTGTACAAGGAATAAACCTGTCCAAATTGGAAAGAAAAGCGTGGGCACCGACTAATATATTAGTATCAGGTGGGTATTCGCACAGGACAATTCGGTATGTCATGGGGTCATGGAACCATTCCATTGACTTTAACACTATGTAACTGCTGTCTGAGTCTTCGAATATGAATCCTGAAGTACGGGTGGAGCACTGTGAAGAAGTGCAATCGAGCTCAGATTCAAAGGTAATGGTTAGTATGTGCAAACTGCGTGGCAGGATATATCACTGGAATACTTTTGTGTACTTGCTACTCCATTCCTCGTCAAGTGAGCACTTTTCGAAGTGTTCGAGATGGGCCAACCCGTTATTAAGTTCATGAATTACGAATCTAGGACATGTCAGTATCGAATGAACAGGCAACAGACAAAATTCAAATATAAATGTATAAAACTACTCACTGCAATTTACTGGAAAACGAAACGTTCTTTTCCCGGTTATTTTAACTAGGCTATGATATTTAGGATTCAGTCATAAATTTTCAGCAGCAATTTGGTATTGCACATGCTTCCGTTTATAGGAAAACGATATGTTAAATTACGATGTGTTCATGCACGTATTTAGGGGGGTGGGTCCGGACCAAACCTCAGAGTTTTATGGGAAAATAGTATAACTTCAGTCGTAATTATATATATTTAATATACATTTCATACCCAGACACACCTCGAAACCCCCCAGAAGCCCTTGGACCCCTCCTAAAACCAAATTCTGGATATGTGCCTGGATGTGTGTGTTGAGTAAAAGTTGTGTTTACTAACGTCGATTCAGATTAAGTACTCCACCATTGTAACAGTGATCTACCGCAACAGAATTCAAGAGAATCTGTTCCATTTCAAGTGGACTGAGAAAGAGACATTGTTTGTTCTTGTGCCAGGTCTCCCAAGTCTTTTCTCTCGCAAACACTTTCAGACCGGAGCAGTGCTCTTGACTGATAAACAAAGCCCATTATACGAGGTGCAAATCTCTTTATGAAAAAGATGGTGAGGACTACTTCTCTTCATTAGATCTTTCCCAATCTTCCACCGTCGTCGGCGTGTCTTCTTCCATCTTCGTTTTCTTCTTGTCTTCTCAATAAATAACGAAAGCGAAAACAAAGGCAGGTGCTTACGACTTGAGTTTCTTTGGAGAACGCTCAAGGGTGAAGAAGATGGACCGCTCTTTGTGTTCTGTCCCTATGGAAGTGTCGCTTTGTTTCTCTTTGTCTTTTGCGAGGATCCAGATGGCTTCCCCTCGAGAGGTTCCAAACCAAAGGCTTCTTCAGTCCTCCTGTGTTCTATTTCTTTTTCGTCTCGTACTCCTAGTGGTGGTGTTTTACTTTTGGTTCAATGTCTTCATCTTCCCTTCTGGTTTCTTCAAATAGGGAGAGGGGTTCTGATAGTTTACTCCGAGGTGTTGTGACAAATATCCAGCCACCACAGCTAACTTCAGGGAGGGTTTTATTGTTTGCTGCTAGAGAAACCCACAAACCTTGGCAGACTAGTATTAACTACATTTTTCTCGACGCCATGTGTCTGCTCCGTAACACTCCCTTGTGATTACTTTCAATCAAATACAGAGAGGAAATTGCCGAGGCGCAGTTGTTTTGTTTTCTGGATTATTGAGAGTTATGCCTGGTAGCGATTAAGTCCCAGATATCAGCCCTTAAGTTTTAAAGTATAGTATAGAAGTGGAGACGATTGACTTGAAAATTTTACTGAACCGAAATTTCTTTTTAGTCATGTTAGTGCTTTTATGATATTTCTGTACGATTACAGGAACTGCCCTATTTCTGAAGTATTTAATTCTTTCATTAGTTTCCAGTTCCTAGTAATTAATATTCACGAGAAGACTTCAAATGTATAGTGATATGTTAATATAACTCAACATTTAGCGGTAAAGAAAAACTAGCAACTTGTATCTCGCCTTTGGAATTTCTTCTTAAACTGTGCATTTAAGTTCATAAAGAGTTATGAACAAAGCCCGGAAGTTCAGGCATTTGTTTTGCTTGGAAATAGACAGGCAAAAAGGCAATTTATTATTGCTGAAATAGGCACTTAAGGGCATTCATTTATATTTAAAACATGACTTACCATAATTTCTTTTTACGTCCTATATTATGCGTAGCATTGTACAGTACATCACTATGTTCTTTATTGGTTCCACTTCACTACAAGTTTTCAACACACATTGAACCTTCTGTCACTGAGAACTGTTTTCATTTTGGAAAATGGTCTGTAAGTCCACAGAAGTGAATGGAGTATACATACAGGAGAATGTTACTGATGAGCTCATATTAACGACAGTTAATTTTTCACCTTTAAGAACACTGTGTATGTGTTTTGTGTGTGTCTGTCTAGGTCCTCATGAACACACTTTGCGAGGTTACATTTGTCACTCATAGCTCCCCCTTTTTCCCTACACTTCCACCTGTTTCCCCCCCCCTCTCTTCTCAAGTGTTATTATTGTTTCTGGCAACATAACATAGTATGCGTTCGCTATCAGTTCATGTACAGGTCTTAATGCTAAGAATAGTACCAGAGTTTCAGAAAACCGTGAAGGGCTGCAGTAAATGAGTGCCGGGTCACGAGGTCAGCCTCAATACTTAAATTATTACCCCTCCCTACGATTTTCTTCCCCTCAATGCACGCCTAGAAGATAGTTTCAGGTGAGAAAAATAGCGTTGCTTTATTTTGGTGTGTTTAATGCCTTTTTTTTTTTTTTAATCTGAAATGCAGAATAAATCATTATGTTTAAAAATAGGCATAAGAGGGTAAAATAGCCAAAATGAAAAACCGCCTTAAACGCTCCCACGAGGACTAAAAGAAGGTTATCTATTATTTATGTGTTAATAATTCGTAACAGAAATGAAAAGGCATTTTGCCAAACTTCCGGGCTTTAGTTATGAAATATGTTGTATGTTTAAGGTAAATAAGTTAATTATGCCCATACATCTCGCAACATTTCAGTCCTAGACTCCATAAATGCAAAATGTCTTCGCAGAGTGTTTCCCACGAGACGAGACAGAGAAATGTCTATGGAAAACGAGACTAGGCAACTCCCTTGTAATATGGATCTTTCGAAGACCAGATATTTTCTAGACGAGACAGTCTGTCTCTTCTTTTGAGCTTCAGAATCACCCTGAGACTAATTTGAAATCGTGGTGAGGTGCTCGATCAGCTTTCATCTTGATTCTGCTTCTTTCGAAAGTGTAGAGGAAAAGTGCCGTTATATCAGTTATTCTTTATTTTTTATTAATTTTTAAAATTTTATATGGGCCCTTTCAGTTATAATTGATGTCGACTCGTCTCGAATGTTCGAGTGCAATACTGTTAAAATCCATGGCTCAGGCGGGATTGGAATCCACAACCTCATGAATATCACTTATACATATTCTTAAATATTACTTTATAAGTCAGTAAAAGTTATGACGTCACGTACTTGTCGTTGTTATATTATGTAAGTAGCAATTTTTGCATCAGTCATCCTCTGCACACTTTTTCCCCCATTGTCATTTCCCCCCTGTTTCTCTTAGGATCCCCCTGCTCCGCTGATGTTCGTGAACGTGTCTAATGATGAGGGAGAATTATTCGTTCGTTCTTCTTTTTCTTCTAGCTATAGCTGAGAGGAAGAAGTCTTTTCCCTGGCCTTATCTTGTTCCTTGATATATTTCGATACGACCTGCTGTTATACCAGGTTGGAAAGTAGAGACCGGGAAAGTTGAGATTCGATATCTCAAAAGCCCTTCTTTGTGAAAAGACCTTTAACAAAGGATTCACCATCGTCAGGCTCTCGCGCTGCCCCCTGAGGCTGTACTGGATCACTAAAAATCCACGCCCTTCGTTCTTCTCTTTCTTTTTTAAGAAAATACTTTTTTTCTTTCCTGCAAGGGTTTTCTATATTGTTGTATATATTCCTTCGTACTTCTCTAGGTGGGGCGTGGGGGATGTTTAAAAAGATCTTCAGCTGTAGTAGAGTAGATACTATTGCAAAATGCAGTAGTCATGTATTAAAAGTTGGATATATAGTGCAGAAATATTCCCTCTATTGGCTGTGTTATATTAAACATCTAGATGAAAGTTATCAATTATCAGAAAATTGGATATTTTTTTTCAGCGCATGAATTTTATTGATTCCTTCAGGATTGATTTAATGGAAATTCATGTAAATGTCATAAAATAAATTTCATTCAGTTCAAATATCAATATTTTTTTATCGAAATGTATAGTGTTGGAACAATAAGGAGAGAGAATGCAGATCTGCAATAACCTATTTTGTGTAAGAGTGTTGATGGATGGATGTTATTTTTGTAGCACTAAGGCTTGACAAAGTTCAATCACACCCTCACGTTGTATGTGGTATTTGACTAATTGGAATCCTCAATACAAATTCAAGTGAATTAAGTTTTAAATGTATAGTAGAAAGCTCACAACCTACAACTTTTATTTTTTTTTTAAAAAATGACGTGTGCTATTTTTTTCTTAATCGATAATAGGGTAAAACCTTTTCTAAAAGGAAAGGTGGGTGGCAAAGGTGATTTATCCACGTCATGGAACAGTAGCAGCGCTCTCTGTTGATAAAAAAATGCATTATGAGATATATATCTAAATTTAATTTTCTTTTTTCTTGCCCTTGTCATTTAATATAAAAAAAAAAAACAGCTCGTCTGCCTTCGATCTGAAAAGAAGAATGGAGTTTGTGAATGTAGAAAACGCCTAATTTTAGCCTTATAATTAGTTTTAATTTCTGATTAATTTACTGCTTTAGATTAGACATTCGTTTTGTGACCTAAATGTTATCAATTTCCATCATTCACAATTTAAAAAAATAATATAATTACAACATTTCATTGATACTCCCCATGAAATATTTACTACCCCGTTTGATAATCATAATTATCTGGGGGGCACGCCAAAATTGTTAGCCCTTAATACAAGTTTAACATAGTCTATAATCTACAGGTAAAATCAGTTACGTTGAAAGTCATGTATTTAAGTAAGTTTTTCAGTTAAAGAGGACCAAAATAACTATTATTTCACTATCAAATTTTCTCATTCTGGAACATACGCGGGCACCTGGTTTAGTTCCGCTGCCCATACAACACAGGTAAATTTTAGGGATAGGCCTATGTTGCATCTCCATAGAGATGTGGAAAATTCCCTAGGAGGGTATCTGGATATTCTTCGTATGTGGGTAAAACATTCTACAATTGAATATCAAAGATGAGAGCATATTCTGAGGATATTCCTAGGATAATTTACTAATACGTATAAGATCCTTGGCAGAATATTCTCAGAAGCATCAATATTTATTCTCAAATGTGTTGGAATATTCCACGCATATTAGGGATCCGAATGGAATATTCCGGAGATATTGTGTGTGATGTAGTTGGTCAATGGTGTAGCTCTACATGTCAGCATGAGTAACACAATACAACAGTATAGTAATACTTATATAGTATGTAGTAAGAATCTTTTTCTGTCTTAATATTGTTCTACTTTTTTTTAAAAAAAAGAAAAAAACTACATTTATGGATGAGACAGATATCTACAGTAGGTGTGGGATGTTCGGAATTCCGGAATCACATAAACTGTCATTCCGTTTCCTCAGTCTAGCTTTGCATTGCGGAATATTCTAAGATTCCGAACACCCCTAAACTATAGGTTTAGCATTTGTCAAGTCTGAAGGATGACATTCTCAACAATCACTTTTCTGGAGCAAAGAATAGGGAATGTAGGCCAAACAGGACGTTAGTCGAGATATTCGCCTGGTGAAACTGAGTATAACTCGGGAAGAAATCAGGACAAAATGGACGACAGGACGACTCCAGTGTGCTTAAACCTCCCCAATTCTGATTCGGAATCCGTGATCTTAACCACTAAACCATTGGGTAAATTATGTTCCTTTAGTTATAATGATTTCAATGTAAGAGTACATTCAACTGTTACGCTTGTAAATTATTCCTAAAACATTTTAAATAGTCTGAGTGTAGTCAGTTTTTGGAAAACAATCAGAACGTAGTCTGCAAGTAAATTTAATTATGCAGATTTCACTGTAAGAGGACAGGAGGGCATTCCATTCAGGTACTTATTGTTTCCTCTCTCGTACAAAACATGTAAACCATTTCTGCGCATGTTTTTTCGATTATTAAGCAGTGTAGCGTAAAGAATGTTATTTACCAATCAAATTATGCACAACATGTAAGTCAATTATTTTAAAAAGCCATGATACGTGTAAAACATACAGCGCGGAACAATGTAACATTGTGTAGATACTAAGAATATTATATGAAAGTGTAAAATTGAACGTGAAAATATGCCGTAACATCTGTAGAGAATCGTAAATGGGATATATTTTTTTTTTTAATGAAACAGCTAAAGGCAACTATCAGACAAAAGTAACGGGATTAAAGCAAAGAAAGGAAAAGTAATTCTTTTATTTCATCATGGAAGAAAACAAATTTGCTGAACTTTACTTGGTTCATTTAAGTCGTGCGCTTTTGTTTCGAATGTCTGTAATTATACTCTTTGGCGTATTTGTAAAAGTCTGAAAGAGAATGCCTGACTTCAACAAAACACTGGAAAATTACGCGTGAGAAGAATTATTGTTCATGCCTATTTCAATCATATTGTATTACTGTAAGGTTACATTCCTTTAGCAAGTATATCTAATTAGTATGTGAAATTCTGTGCTTACATTCAGAATCATTTATATGCTGTAGTTACATTGGGATAACAGATCATTAGAAACAGCCATTAAAGTATGTAATCACCATTGTTTCTACCGAAATGTGAATCCCGTTTTCATTGGTGCGTTGTTTAAAGTTGATTATATCAACCGTTAAACCATAATAATCGCCCCTTTTTTCTGCTCACCAGTTGTTGTATAGCTTAACTATTTCCACAGAACATAATGAAGATAGAATTATACACAGATTTGTGTTACTGTCATTTTATAACCAAACATTTAATTTTTCCAAATGTAATAAAGTTGGCGGGAGTAAGCGAGTCCCATAAGGTTGTGGTTGGGTGCTGAATGTAGTGTATCCAACCATCTTCTTTTGTAACAAAACGTAGGGCAAAGTAAGACTGAAGAAGTCCTTGAAGGAAATTAAAGATAAGCATCAGATTCGTGAAACATAAATGTGTGTGTTCAGGCTATGTAAGTCACTTGTTTTTTCATGGCCCCCAATTGGCCGAGAGGTGAGCACACTTGCTTTCTGTGTGCACAGTCAGGTGTTTCAAGTCCCGCTTGGATCCATTAGACGGAGTGGCTCGAAGCCCGCTTTACCAAAAAAACTGTAGGTTCCGTTCTTAGAGGGTCACTCGTTCGTTTAGGACGTTAATTAATAATTCAATCAATGACGATCTCATTTCAGAACTGCGGGGATGCAAATGACATTAAAAAAAAATCTTTGATACTGGATGTCCCTGGAATAATCGTGCAAGCTTCGGGAGGTGATTATTTTACATCAAAACACGAAGAAAGTTTCTTTGAAGAAATTCCGAAATCTTGCTTGTTTTGAAGCTTCAGACGTTTCAAGTCACGGTGGCATCGTCACAAATGACGTCATATCTCGACAAGTAATGGCGTAAGCTAGGTCAACTTAGTAAATCACACTCGGAGATACTCAATACATCTATTTAAGGTATGTTTAGGATTGGCGAATACAGCTTAGAGGAGATTTTTATGCTTTCCCTATTAACATTTAATTCCCTGACAATGAAATTTTCAGGTTGCGAACCTGTCTATGCAGCACTCCATCAGTCGAAATCATTTCTTAAATACATGTATCGGGTACAACTTCGAGTGTGATTTGCTTAGCCGACACAGCTTACGTCATCATGTGTCGAGCTATGATGTCATTTGTAACGTTGCCGCCAGATTTTTTTTTCAAATAACTTTTTTCGTGGTTTGATGTAAATAATCACGTCCCGCCCGATGTTTGCGCCATTATTTTGGAGACACCCTGTATATACCACGAAATATATACAAACGTAACTTGAACTTCTTTTATTTTACAGTGTCAGTTGCATCTCTTTGGTTGTGAAATTAAATTTATTTATGGCCTTTTGGCATTTATGGCTCAGGCTGGGATATGGTAGGAGAAAGGATGGGAAGGAGTCGGCTAGGACCTAAGTTGAATATATCATCACGGCATTTGCCTGGTGTGACATGAGGAAACCCTCTGGGAAAAAAAGCTCAGTCAGGATCGAACCCAGGACCTCCCGAATGCTCTTCGCTTCTGAGACCCTCATATTTGGAAAAGTTGTTATACAACAGATGCCAGAGTTGTAGCCAATTTAGATGTGATAATCCGTAAGCACATGGCAGAAAATCTAATTTGCATGTCAGTCTTGTGTATTATTTTGCACGAAGTCTTAAATGTGGTTATTACTTTTATTTCGTTATGTGCAGATGACGCCTATGTCAAAATATTACAAGTGGAACATGCGGATGCTCAATTGTACCCCCTCCCCCCTTTCAACCACACCTGTACAAAATCAATCATCGGCCGTTATGGAGGTGTGGCGAGAGCTTGGACAGCAGTTAACGTTTTTCTCGTCATTTTTTTACAATTTTGGCAAATTGAAAGTTAATTGCGACAGTTTTCGTGAGTAGTTCCAAATTAATTTTGTTCCTACATTTGAGAATCTTTTCATGTTGTTTATGGTTCTCTTGAGAGAGTAACAGAAAGATCAGCAGATTCTACTGCATGGCAGCTCTAAGATGAAACTAGTAAATGTAAATAAGGATTGAAATATTCTGGCAGTTCTCAGGTGATGCGATTAATAATAATACCCTCAGACTCGTTCTTAAGTAGGTGAGGTTCACTCCCTCTACCAATTAACTCATGACAGGAGTTGGAAACAGTATTAATATTCGAGAACGGGCCGCGATGACTCAATGGTAGAGCGCTCACTTGTTCTTCGGGTCGTCGGTGCAATCCCGGCTCGTGTCGTGTGGACTTTATGGTGGTCAAACACCGTGTGCATGGGTTTTCTCAGGTTTATTCCGTTTCATTACACCAATCATCTCATCATCATCCATCCGACCTCTTCCCAAAGGCCTTAAAATTTAAATTCAAATTCTAGAAAAGAATTACGTGGTAGAAAGTATTCAAAAGAACTGTGTATCGGAAAAGCAAAATGTAAAGCTACTTCAAGAAATGTTTAACTACAAGCGGAAGTGCTTACCTTCACACAATTACCGTACAAAATTATATTTTTATATATGATAAGTACATCAAATGATCACGTAGATCGAATTTAGATTGTTGAGTAAATTCACTCTTTCGGAATATGTTGACTATCTGGGGTTTGCAACAGTGCTTCCCCTTGCTCCCTGAAGCTTGAGTAAAGGAATGAAAAGTAAGTCAGGTGGTTAGTGGCTTTTGGCACCAAAGTGTTACAGCTTCCAGCGAACAGATGGAGGACCGTAAAATGTGGCTGGAAACATTTGCCATTGTTTGCGTTGCAGTCGAGATGGTGGTAAAAGATGCTATTTCTAAAGTTTTATGAAAACGGGGGAACGAAGAAGTTAACATTCTTTTGTCAAACACAGTTGGCACCAAAAAGGAAACAACGTTCTAAGTTATTAGAATGAATGTGCGGAAACAACACGAGTCAAGGACATCCTAAAACATTTCACAGAGATTCATATGAGATGTGCACATATGAATGTTACATATTTTTAGTGTGCATTTACGGTGAAATAAGTTATTTTCAACGTATGTTAGTTTATTGAGAAGGACGGCATCAATTTATTGAAGTGATCTAATCACACTCTTTCAATACAGCTCAACTCATCCATTGTTCAATTCTACACTACCAACCGCGTAAATATGAAATTTGACAAAAGATACTGTGACACGATGCACAACTCCAATTTCAGTCTTCTTTCCTTCCCTGATTTAAATATCGTGGGTAAATTACTGATTTTGGGTCAGTGGTTACTAATATACCCATGGCAACTGTGTTCTTACGCTCTAGAAAACTTGTTTCACAAGAAGTCATCACATATGTAAGCCCACATTTGTGCTTTGTATACCGGGATGTGTAGGTGATCCTTAAAATCGAAAGACCCATTTCTTGATACAAGAGGATGGTCATGCTTTTTATACTACCCATTTACTTTCCCTGATCCGTTCCGTTTTGATCAATCTGTTCGGAAGTGATACGCGTTGTCTGAAATGTAAAACGTACTATCCACGATAGTAGCTTGGCTTTTAAAATGTTTTACGTGGAAGATTTTGTTCGAATGTGTCGTATTATTTCTCTTCTGTGCAAAATACTATTAGGATTTAACTTTATCTTCGTAGCAGTGAAATAGCGGAAGATTTGTCTTTTCCCCTTGTGGAGATGAAAGCGTCGCTTCTCTCGAGTACGAATCGTAAGTCGGTTTTTTGATAATAGTAAATGATGCTGTAACTGCCATGTCGATAGCAAACTTCTGTATAAAGTTGTCCCAAGTGGTTGGAATTATCATTCCTTCTCCTTTTCCACGTGGCTGTATATTTTTTGTCAGTTTCTTTCTCAATCTTTATGAAAGATTTTT
Organism: Lepisma saccharinum; assembly: GCA_022664845.1. Lineage (NCBI taxonomy): Eukaryota > Metazoa > Arthropoda > Insecta > Zygentoma > Lepismatidae > Lepisma > Lepisma saccharinum. The sequence continues at coordinate 27,187 of JAGDQP010010206.1, forward strand.
CTCCTTCTAGTGGGAAACCAGAATTTCATCTTGAATCCGCTTTTCTTTTCTCTTTTTTTTTTTCCCTCTTCTTAGTCTTTATGGCGGTACTCATAAACATAACCCGAACTTTCTGATGGGAAATGAAGGGATAGAAAAACGAATTGCGTGGCTTTCCCGTTTTCTCCCTCCCTGTTTTGTTTCCAGTCTTTCTGTGCGGGTAGATGCGTGTGCAGATTATTACTCTTTTTAACATCATTACTACCACTGTGTACGTGATACTTTATAATATTATTGCTATCTTTGTCATTTTTTTCATGATTTTTATACAATTTTCTGTATGTTATTGGCAATTACGCGTTTTATTTGTTGTTGTTTTATTTTCTATGGGTAAGGCCAGCAGCTGTGACCTAACCTCATCACATGAGCGAGATTGACGTCGTCGGTGAGCACTTTCTGGAACACAGATAGGGAATATAACGGCCAGGGCCTAACCATTGTAGGTATTATCCCGTCATTCGCTTGCTGAAACTGTGGACAACTGAAAATCAGTCAAGATGGCCGGTAGCAAGACTCTAACCTTCGTGCCTCCCTTCTCTACGTTACCAGAAACCTTTAGAATACCACTTCATGAGGTTCATTGTAGTTGTAAATAGCTAGAAAGATTTAATTTCTACTCTTCTGAAAGGGGGAAAAGAAAACTTCGATAAAGTTTATTTTTGGAGATATTTTCATAATTATTGACATCGATTCGTTCCCATTAAATGTATGTAATGCATTTAAACTCTTCAAACATCCGTGCCCCAGCTGGGACTCGAACTCGAATCCTCCTGGACGCTGATCTGACGGGCTCAGACAAAAAACAAGCGCGCTAACTTCTCGGTCACCCTTCTCTTGCCTTTGTAGTGTACTTGAAAAGTTACACTGTTTCAAACTGCGATGAATAAGTTTCTGAATTCCTATATATCATATTTCAATTCCGGAATTCCGAACACTCCTACCTTAGATGTCAGGTAGACCTTCGCATCATGCCGAAAACATACTCTAGGAAATATTTCGTAAATGGAGAAAAGGTTGGGATCAATATTTTTCCAGTACTTTGAAAAGAACAAAGCATTAATAAAACTGTAAAAATAAGGTGTGTATATATATATATATAAGTTGGCTGTTTAATGCGCTCCTGAATTCATGTGAAAATTTCGGATACCCTGTCGAATGTGTGTATGTACGTACTTCCATACGAGCTGGGGCATCATTTAAAAGGCAAAACAAGTATGCCAGCGTTTTTCAACAAAACAAACAAGAAAAAGCGGTAGCCGAACAAAAATTGGTCCGACGTCAAAGTTAATCCAGTCGAAGGACATCATAGCCATAAAACAAGGGATTTATGATGTTGGACAGTCATAACGAGTCCTTGACAGCCGAGGAAGCTACATTTTCCCGCATTTGATGGCTGTTGGTTCCTTCTGGTTTCCGCCCCTCCTTTCTTTTAAAAATAAAGACATGAAGTCGAATGACTGTGCAACAACAGTCTTGACGATCTCGTAAGCACTTGATAGTACGGACATTATGAAAATACAGAATGACTTTTTTCATTCTTTTTACCTCGCTGTAGATTGAAGTGGGAAGTTACATTGTAGTTCTGTAACATTTCAGTGTTTTCCATCTTTAATCAATAATCATTCTTCAAGGATAACAATGATATCTGAAAAAGAAGTTATCATAATAGTTTGATTTGTTTTTAGGGAATAAAGTAGTAATTCAGAAACAGTTCCGAATACGAGGAAGTACCCAAAAGTAAATGGATTTTGAACGCGGTTCACTTACTGCCTTTTGTTACGTGTCATGCCGGCAGGTCGTGAGGGCACAGTTTTCGGCGCAGGTGTGCCAACCGGTGTCGTTCTGTGCGGACAGGATCGTTGTACAGGCTGGTATTTTGTTAGTGCTTAGTTTTTCTTTGGGGGGGGGGGGGATTAGGAGGCTACCGATAAGCGTGCGTATTTTTTTTCTTCTTTCTTTTGAAGGAACTTAAGCTTTTGCTACTGCTTGGCTTTAGTAAACCTTTTACGACTACTCTTTAAAGAAAAACGCAGTCTTCGAGTTGATTTGTTGTTTCAAAAATTGTGTCATGTTAGGTGAAGAGTTAACAGGATCTTGGTGACTTTCCACAACCAGAAATGTCCATAGACCACTGTGAAGTTTAGGAAAAGAAGGCATTAGTCATTAAATTGATGACACCGATTTTTAACGGAAGCTTTACAAATGTCCGTAAAATTTGTGCATAGTTTGCTCACAGAGGACCAGAAATATTAAACAACAAAAAATTACATGGCTATTTACTGTAATTTGAAGGAGTAAATTCTTAATGAACATGCTTCCCTTCAAATGTTGTGACTGAAAATAAGCCGTTTTGCTACCTTGTGGTTAGTCATCAACAAAATAGCCGAATTTGACCTAAGCACTAAGAGGAAACCTGCTTGTTCAATGATCCAGTCCACACAGAATTATGCCGCCTGGAAAACGGGCACAAAACAGTGTACATTTAAGCTATTTAGTGGCATTGCTCGTAACTAGAACATGCAGGCGCACCACGTTTAAATGGCTGTTATTTTGGGGTACTTCCTCGTATAAATAATAGGAACCAAAGTTAAGAGTGATTCAAATTTACAATTAATTAATTAAATGGACTTAATTATTTTTTTAATTGTGTTGTTGTAAGACCGAAATGTAATTTTATAATTTTCATAATTAAGTGGGTAGAATAATAATTACGGTACGCTGTGATCGTAAGTAAAACTTAACTTGAATCTGATATGGCCTGCTCATTACAGCTCATGAGTCTGCTGTAACCATTTGATCCATCCGTCGTTTCAGGAAGCACCGACGGGCCAGGATTTCATTAAGTATTCTTCTCGCATGTACTTCTTGTTCCTTTTGTGTAATCTTTATGTTCCGGTTGTGTTTTCCCTACGATATTTAAATCCACCCACCAAAACACAATGTACTTTTTTTTCGGGTAACATTCAGAATAGCATCAGTCATATTTGCCGGTACTATAAACTCCATGTAAACAACAGATTTATTGATTTATTGAGAACAAATGCCGTAAGGGAGCTTATTCGTATAACTTTATGGGATAAATTACTTTAACCTAACATACTAAGGTTAACATGCTTTGATAACAAAGAATGTTCATCGTTATAACGTAAATGTCTGTAAACAATACAGTAGCTATGAGTTTATCTGACGCGCAAGTTATTTCCACAAGAATCGCCCTTAGTAGGGATAAATTTTATAACAGTATATCTTCAGTAAGGATACAAAAGTATTTACATTACATTTCCTGGTAAAGTAACGTCAAAAGGAATTTATTCAATAAACGGATTTATTCTTTAATGACATAATCTGGGAAGACGAATGTTAGCATTACTGTTTACCAATTAAAGACGCTTTTAGATTGCGTACGCGACTGAAACCAGAACAAGTTGACAATTGTTACGTCATCTACTGATAGGATGGCCAATTTCTGTGTATTTCTTAAGAAAATAAGTGATTTGAAATAGACGAATCGACGCTCTAGTACATTTATTTACCACATGTTACATTTGAAAGAAAGCACGTTGTCAAATGAGTGTATTCAATGTTTTCATTCCATAGTCCTTTCTCCTCATATTAAGCAGGGAAGAAAGCAAGTAAATCAATCTAGTATATTCCAAAAACACTTAAGTATCCTGCTAACCTTCTTTATTGCTTTGCTTGAAACTGTAATAAATGAAAACCTATTTGAGAAGGCTACAGAATACAACAGCGTCTAAGAACCTAAAGAAGAAGAAGAAGAAGAAGCTCTTCGTTTCAACACTTCAAATGAATATATTAACTTCTGAAAAAGGGAGTTTCGTGATCCGAAAAAGGTTCATCTGTGTCGACAGGGAAATGTGTTCCCACCAAAGTTCTTCCACAATGCAATTTCTCAACAGCTTCCCACTGCCACAGACTCCCCTTCAAAACGGAACTCCCCAATTTTTTCTTATTCCTTTCTTTCATTCATTCATTCATTCATGCACTGAAAAAATGGAGGAAAAACCTGTGGGGAGAGACGAAAATGCAGATCTCTTAGAAATTTCAGTATTGGATTTCTTTTCTTTCTCTTCTTCTTCCTGGACTGGCGGCGTGAAGGACGATGAAGAGTTGCAGAATATTTGCAGAAGGGAAAGAAGAAATAAAGCTAAAGATGGCGTTATCAGGTTGCCTAGAATTGTAAGATTGGATTACTGAATTCTCTTGTTTATTTATTTGCATTTTAGTGTACACGTTGTTAAGAATATTCTCTTTTGATCTTGGAATACAAAATATGGAATTATAATGTTAGTGCACTGATAAATATTATCAGCAAGTCCCAGGCGCTTGCATGTAACAATATTTTCATGATAATATCTGTCAAGAACTACAAACATTTACCAGCCAGTCTTATTTTTATATATCCCCAAACAACAAATAGTGGATACAAAAAATATTTGGATAAATTGAGCAAAGAGGGAAAACAGACTGTCTCACATATAAAACGTGGTCCATTTCGTAAACTCTTGCCATATTATGATAATTTGGATGCCTTCTATAAAATACTATAGAAATTACTACCACTCATACACCTGTAAGGTAACTGGCAACGAAAGATTGACGCCTACGTAAATTCATCTAAAAAAGAAGTATTTGAACAACCCCATATCCTCTTGTGTACAAGAGCAGTCTGCGCAGTGTATTGAAGCAATCCACATCGCGCCAGACATAAGTGTGGGAAACAAAGTGAGTGAAAGATCATTGAAAGAACTCACTTTAATTATCAGATTACGCGCGGAAGGTGAAAGGTACCGAGACATGGCGAAGTTTGTTGGAAAGTCATCCTCTACCGTTGAATACATCATAATGAAACGTAAAACAGAACAATCATTGCCGAATGAAATCTACATTCTTCTATCTGTGAACAAAACTCAAAGAATTAGTGCTAAAGGTTTGGCTACTTCACTCGCTCAGGACATGCAAGTTAATGTTACGCCACAAACAATCCAGAATTATTATTATTATTATTATTATTATTAAAAAAAACTGGGAATCAGAAGATGTGTACTCAGAAACAAAACATACATATCAGAAGAAAGCAAAAAGGAGAAGCTCTCTAATTTTTCAAGAAATATCAATATAAGTCCGTGAAATTTTTGGAAAGGTTTATTTTCTAGGATGAGATTAAGATAAACATATATGAAAGTGATGAATAACAGGACGTGTGGCGAAGGAAGATTGCCACAGTTGTATCGAGTAGTAGTTATTTCTATAGCATTTTGTCGAATGCATCCAAATTATCATAATAGAGCAAGAGATTTCGAAATGGTCCACGTTTTACGACAGTCTTTTTTTTTTCTATTCGTTGACTTGGTTCCAAATAATGTTTATAACCACTGTATCTTGAATGGTGTGAATTATTTTAATATAATTTGGCTGACTCTAAGATTAAGGCTATTTGTCCACTGTCGCGACCGAAGCCTGGAAATCAAGCGTAGCGTACGGTCAGTTGCACAGACAGATTTATTTGCTTATATAAATATGTGAGTCCGTCCACTGATGCAACTGAAACCAAACTACCTTTATTCACACAGGGTGACGCATATTGTACTGTATCTGCACATTTCAGTTGGGAATCCAATCTGACTGCACATGCACATGAACAGGACGCATACATAAATAGGCAGATAAAGGCGTGTAGTCATTCTATCGTGAAACCTTGGCCCGTTCAAAATAGCTTCTGTTACGTAGGTCAAGCGGGCACTGCGACATAGCAACAAATATCACTGGGGATACTTGGAGTAGAGAGTCTTTGCCCGTCGTTTGCACACGATCGACGCGTTGAAGCCTTGGAGGAATAAGATAGAAGGAGACGCCCAAGCGTATCCCTACTTCGAAAATAAATTGAAGCCGAAAATGGCCGCCGCCCCGGCTGTATGTATCGCGGTCCGCCATATTGCGTATGGAAGAAAATTGAAGTATTGCATTCACAGACATGCAAATAACCAGATCACTCTTGGTGCTTTTATGAGAGTTTAAAAATGGTATTGAGTTGTGTTGCTTTCGGATGTATCAACAGATACAATAAAAAAGGTTTCAATGTCACATTTCACAGGTGAGTGTTAGAGAAAACTTCTGTCGAAATATAAAATGTTGATATAAATTGATGGCATGGAGACAATTAAAAGTGCTTTTCTATGCTTTTCATTATGCCGTCAATATGTTAATTCGAGAATTTAAAGAGAAGGATTGCTGTTCTATTTTTCTCATAGGTTTTAAATAATTACAAGAAAACTGACTAAAGGAAATGTCAGTAGTATTCATTATATTTCATGCACTTTGGGGAATTGTTTTTCGTTACGCAGCGTTCGATGTTCACTGGAAGTTTTGTTTACTCTTTATGTTGATCTATACAATATTTTATAAGCACTGACAAATTATCTATGTATGTTTGTATTCTTTAACCATAATACCAAACCTTCAGGTGTAAATTAAATGTGATTTATAGGGTGGCCGTATCAATGTTTGACCAAATAAGGAAAATTTGAACTCGAAGCAAGAACTGACGTTTATATAATAGAAAAAATATACGAAACAAACCCTAAGACCATGCAGAATAAATCAAAGAAAAAGTAGCTCACATTTATTTCATTTAACACAACAGACAAATATATTGCTGCCGGCCGGGTGGTCGAGCGGTCTGCGGCGGTAGGCTATCGACTCAACGTTCCCGGGTTCGAGTCCCGGCAGGGGCATGGGTGTGGATTTTAACACTTAACAGCTAAGGGCAAATCGTGGCGGGTCGAAGTCCAAAGTTACTAAACTGGCCCATATAAAAATAAAAAATAAATAAATATATTGCTGAAGGTGTAGTTGCACCAGTAGTTGACCAGTTGTAGTAGCCAATTGCGAACTACGATTGTTGCAGTGTAGATCATTGATTCTATGTACTGTAGGATTATTTGATTCAAGGAACAACGAAGGAATGCAATAATTAATTATTTCACTGTACCTTCTACTTGATATGCACGGATATCTTCTGTCCTCTTATTGTGCGCTCTGCTCTCTTCCCGATGCCCTTTACATTTTTTATTTGATTTTGGAGTACTGTATTTCCTGATTGCACAGCATTTGGAGACTACACTATTAAACCTTATGGAAGTATAAAACGCACTGCGTTTACTACTATATCCAATAGAAACTATTATTATTGTTTGTCTCCCTTAGTCAACCACTAGCGACTGGTCCATTACTGGTACGGTCACCATGTAGCTTCGCATGTCATAGACCAGGTGAATGAGAGAATAAATTGTAACAAAACTTTTCGAAATGAACACTTTACGCTTTCTGAATCTTAGAAGCACTGTTATAAACATATGTATCTTTTATGTTAGTATGTTTACATGATTCAAGGGGTAAATTGTAATTTATGGTAGTCAAGAAATTTAAAAATTATAGCTATGGAGCTATTTAGATTCACTTGCGGAGGGGCAGACACACGGAGTCTGTTGAACGTCTAATTATAAATATAAAGTGACTAACTTGTTTTCGCTAGTTCGACATTATGTCTAAAATAATTTGTATGCTTTTGATTCTTAAAATATCTTCTAGCATGACAAAAGCTAATTTCATTTGTGCAAGTGATCAATCAACGATACTGCAAAATTTAGTAAACTTTAGTAAATTTAAAAGAACTGGGAAGACCGCTGGACAAGGTGAACCAAGGGTGAATTGTCATTACCTTCCTCTGGATCAGAAGTGAAGAAAAAAGAGGAACATCCACGCCCTGAACGGATTTTGAACTCATAAAGCTGTGTCGGCCGCGTTCGCAGAAGAATTCCTTAATGAGCACATCTACCTATGTGGCCAGGGGTCTTACGCATTTAACGGCTACATATGTCAATATTTTTCATTGTGCAGTGTTTATTCTGCTAGATTTTTTCATTCAACCGCACCTGGAGCTAATTAAAATGTTGCATAAAAAATAAATGTAAGTATCATGACATATGATATAGATTTCATATAAATATTATCTGTATGGTGTACATAAACAATAGGGAATTCGTGGTTTTCTTCCATACGCAAGATGGCGGATGGCCGCACTGGACGATTGACGGGCGGCCATTTTCAGCTTCAAAATTTGGCAGCTTGGGCGTCTCCTTCTATCTAATTCCTCCATGGTTGAAGCATGCTATCCTTCGTGAAATTCTTGCGTTTCCACTGAACATTGTGCTACCTTGCGATGTTGCCTTCAACCGTATATCCATGCGGGTGGAGGACATTTGGTGCACGTTGTTTTCAAGACCTGAGTGAGGTTTGTATACTTGATACCGCGTACTGTATTAAATGCGTGTTTGTACTTCTTGGTCAAAAAGTTATCACTACTAAAATTAATAGATGTACCATGTCCTACTCATCACTTGATCGAACAACGGCAGTGGACGAACAGTAAAAATGGATCACAATTTGTTACCACCACCACAGAGTTAATTCAGTTTTCTTTCAATATGGTATGTAGTCACACGCTTCTCGCCGTCAAATGTCAGTTTGGCTAAACACTGTGAAATTTCAGTTGTCTCGTGAGTCTTTGATCAGAATTTGAGTTCGAATACTATCATATTCTATCCAAATCTGGTATTTAGAGTAAGAAGTATCTGGTGTAGTAAAAAGTAATCCATTATTTTGCCAATAGATAGCTTCAGTGATCTGTATCTCGCGTTCTATAAGTCCGATCGGGTTCAACGAGATGGCGTTCAAACGATGAGATTGCGTACTACAAGCACTGTTCAGATAGTTGTGATGAGTTGACTCAGTGTTGTGTGAGCGCGCGGCAAAATGGACACTAGCAAAGACAAAATACGCTATATTTTACAGTTTTTCTTCGATAAAGGCGAAAACGAAAGCCAGGCGGCTGCAAATGTGAATAGTGTTTATGGTCCTGATACTGTAACAGCCAATCACGCGCAACTTTGGTTTCGTCGATTCCGTTCCGGTAATTTTGACGTCAAAGATGTACCACGCACTGGAAGGCCAAGTGTCGAAAATGTCGATAAAATCATGGACATTGTCGCGTCCGACCGTCATGTAAGCACTGTTTCAATTGCCCAAGAGCTAAACATTGCACAAAAAACCGTGTGGAACCATTTGCATAAGGCTGGATACACAAAGAAGCTTGATGTATGGGTGCCACACGAGTTAACGCAAAAAAACCTCATGGACCGAATTTCCATCTGCGAATCGCTGCTGAATCGCAACAAAAGCGACCCATTTCTGAAGCGGTTGGTGACTGGTGATGAAAAGTGGATCACTTACGATAACGTCACGCGAAAACGTTCGTGGTCGAAGCGCGGTGCGCCGGCGCAAACTTTGCCCAAGCCAGGATTGACGGCCAGGAAGGTTTTGCTGTGTGTTTGGTGGGATTGGCAGGGAATTATCTACTATGAGCTGCTCCCCTACGGCCAAACCCTTAACTCGGAACTATACTATCAACAATTGGACCGTCTGAAGGCAGCAATCGCCCAGAAGCGGCCAGCTTTGGCCAATAGGAGAGGCATTGTGTTCCACCAGGACAACGCAAGGCCACACACATCGATAGTGACTCGCAAGAAGCTCCAGGAGCTTGGTTGGGAGGTTCTTATGCATCCACCTTATAGTCCGGACCTGGCACCGAGTGATTACCATCTGTTCCTGTCCATGGCGAACACGTTTGCTGGTGAAAAATTCGCTTCAAGAGAGGCTTGTGAAAATCGACTGTCTCAATTTTTTGCCAATAGGGACAAGGGCTTCTATGAGAGAGGCATCATGATATTACCTTCCAAATGGCAACACATTATCGAACAAAACGGCACATATGTGACCTAAATCGGATCATTCTAACTATGGTAAGTCAAGCCTTCAATGTCATGCAAAAATAATGGATTACTTTTTACTACACCAGATATGTTGAAATTCCAATTGTTTTGTTAATGTATTTTCAGATTTTGGCAAAATCTAGTATATTGACCAAAATGTTTTCTTCTTGAAATTCAAGCTTGTGAATCCTTTAACTGTTTCGATAAATTTTGTACTGTATGTGTACCTTTATTTAAATCGAACTATTTAGTGAAGGTTTGTCACTTTTTGACGTAATTTGGCATGGAGACCAAGAATAACCCGCAGATGAAATTGCAATTTTAGCCACATTTTTGCTAAAGACAAGTACCATGGGACCTATTAAACTCAGTGGTTCGAATCATATCTTAACAAGAACTGTAGGTCTTGGTAGATGCTTACATGTTCGTTCAGAACTTTACTCACATTTCAAACAAACCGAGGTAACGTGAAGGTACTATGCATAATGAAAGTATAAACCTATATGAACTTAAATATATATATCCAGTTTATTTCCATACCGTTCTTTCAGTCTCACTTTACGGAGGTAAAGTTTCCTTTTCTCACACTGTCTGGCAACCCTCGCCACTTTGCTGAATGAGCGCGGCTCTAACAGCACAGTCAATATCGAGGATCTGTTTAAGATCTGACCTAGAATTCTTGACACAGGCGAATGGGAGGCAGAAGTGTATAGATGAGAAGTAGTTATTTTCGCACACTGAAATAAGCACACCAATCTGTTAATGTCTATATTTCTTATTGAGCGAAATTTCAATGAGGTTAAATTAATAGTAACTCAGTATTAATACTCCAACTAAGAATCAAAGACGCAAAATAGCGTTTTCCAATATCGTGTCTCATTTAGCATCACAATTTATTTCCACCCATAATTTTTTCAGTGTTTCTAATATAACTAATCTAGCGAATTCGAGTACAATTCCATTATAATTTAAATCCAGATGTAGATATTTAGTTGAAAATTGACTTACGTGAAGTGAATTTTATACACACTATCCGTGTGTGGAAAGAAAAATGTACAAAAACTTAAGGTTGGATTGACGAAAATCAGGATCCTTCCAGCTTCCCGCTTTTACATCAGTTACTTTCTTCATTTTCTCTCCTCCCGCAATTCACACACACCAGCACACTTAGTAAAACCATAGATATAAAGAGAGACCCCTTTCTTTAACTATGGAAAAACTCGTTATAGTCGAACGACTCCGCTGGGGTTCGAGCTGTGATGTTTTCGCTGTGATGTTAATATTCGAGAAAAAGCAAGAAATTGTTTTAATGTTATTATTTGGGATTATTTACTGAATATTCGCGGTTCATCTGAAGAGGGCTTTGAAAGATCCCAACAAAATTTTTACCATGATAGTATTTGCTCTCAAGATTTTCGATGTCGTAAAATTTTTATGTGATTTCGGTTTAATTAATTAAGTAGACCGAAAGGAACTAACCATCAAATATTAAAGGTCGGATTTACCGTGCAGTAATGATCAGCAATTAGTAATGTCCTTTGCTGTGTCCAAAGAAACTAACTAACATTCTGCATTTGATTCTCATCTGTGAACCGAAGAAAAAACCACTGACATACATTTTTGTTTTTGTTTTTGCATCTGTTGTGACCTAATGGTTGCCTACCTTGTGGCCTAATTGTAAAATGCTACCAACCCCAAAGCTTCATCTGCTCTCATTTAGATGCTAGCTTGCGTTACAGACCCGAACATATCGAAATCAAAAGAGGAACAAACATTTGTATGGGTCTGCTTTTTAAAATAATAATAAAAAAAAAAAAAAAAAGTGAGTACTGTCTCGGCCCATCACAACTAGTTTAAATATAAATGTATCAACACTTAGAGCTTTCATATATGTATTTTTTCTTCCTTTATCGTACATGTAAGTTGCCGAACAAATTGTTACTTCACGGTACTATGAATTATTAAAAACGTATTGATTAGAGATATAGTGTGTGTGTTTTTTGCGTCTTCTCTCTTGAGTGAACATTCGTAGTTGAAATTGCAGGCATTTCATGGGCGGTTTTATTTTTGCACAATCGAAAACAAACAATAAATTGCAGAAATCTATTTGCAGAGCATTTGGAACACACCATGTTATATTTCTTTAATGGATTCTCTTTTGTACCGTCTAAATGAAAGATTGTTTTCAATGTGAATAACGTTGGATATCGAATTCCGTGCTTTATGGGGAAAGAGAGGTAATGGTTTCGGATCCATTAGTCTCTTGCTCTTTGTATTAAGAGTAGCTGAGAGAAAGAGAAGCAACATAATAACAATTCCATAGCCTTGATACATTTGCCTTGTGGTTTTGCAGTACTTCTGTTCCATAATGGAGACTTATTCTTCTTCAATTAGAAGTCGACTCCTTTTGGTTTTAGCGTTCCACTTTTCTAAAACACACACACATACTGTGAACTAAAGAGAGGGAATGATGTAACAAAGGAACTCCTAAGGCAGTAGTATTATTGCTCTCCTTTACTCTTGTACTCGGACTTCAAGAGTAACATCTGACAGAACCGCTGTGTCAGCCACAGGCACACCGCAAGGACAGCTGTTTGTGTGGTTTAAATCATCTCTGACTACTAAAGTTTTTCATTCTTTTACTCAGGGCACTGAAAACCTAATCTAGTGGCTAAAATACTTCGCTGGTTTTGACGACCCTTTAAAAAATCTGTTTTCAAAACTTTTCGCCTTTTGTTGTAGTATTATAAGAGGAGATGAAGAGAGAGAGAGAGATCCATTAATTTAGAAGCTCGTTGGACTGTTTTCTGTTAATTAAATGGTTTTATTTTAACGTTTTTTTGCCTTTTATATTGAATACCCTCTTGCTTTCTGTTTTAGGAAGTTCCGATGCAATTTATGCATAGAATTGAAACAAATGTTCTCCAGACCTAATGATGAACTAGTTACTAATAACCACGAATCAGAAGTGGGTAAAATGACTGGTTCAAACCCTTCCCCGAGCAATTGTTTCGGAAGATATCTTCTTATTCGCATTAGGCAATGCAGAAAATGATACTTCCATCAAATTTTCTTCGTCTCATTCTCTAAAGCTGTGAACACAAAAGGATGTCATCTCTTATTTTAGACCGTTCGGCCGTAGCTCAGTCGGTAGAGCGTTGGCTTCGCCTTCGAGAGATTCCAGGTTCGATCCCAGTGGCTGACCATCTTGACTGAGTTTTGCCAGGATTTTCTCTTAGTCACAACAGACAAAAACCGGGATGATACCTTCAAAACTAGGCCCTGGCCGACTTCTTCCCGCAGCCTTTCCCCTCCTATCTCGACCTGAGCAATAGATCCCCTAAGGTCGTAAGTAAATTCAGTTCAATTCGTAGCTTTCAGAGGCAGATGCTTATCCGCAGGTCGTTTGAATGGTTAAACACGCTCGCTTTTATGCACGTAGATCACAAGCTCGTTTAATAAGTTAATAACAATTCAAATTCTCTTTCAGACAGATACAACGCTTTTAAAACTTGTTGGTTTATAGACGATTTGCTTTCCGTATGAGTTAGATGACTCCGAAACTAACGTTCAAATTCAAATGCGACTCCGGAGTTCAAAAGCCACACAAAATAATCACTTGGTCGCATACATTTTTATATGAAACCGTATTTTCTCAGAACAGTAGTGATAAAAAGCGTAATTCCTCTGTTAGAGTATAAAGTTTCATTACAATCGATGTTACTTTCATGCTGCACAGAAGACAGTGAGAATGACTCGGGAGTAAAATTAGTCACTAACATTGATTTCACTGTTTCGATCGAAATATTCAGGACTGTTCCTTCAGAGAGGAGACAGGTAGGTGTGTGATATCGGTGAGAGAGGAACTCATTTATAGTTTCATCAAGGGAGGACAGTTGCGTTATTCAGTCGGAATAAAATAATAATGTAGAATACCGGTATCTACATTTCGAGGTGTTGAAGCAATCTCCAGAATTGTTAAAAGCAACAATACTGCAGGCTAAATACGCTGTCTAATGCGAAGAAAATGTGCCTGTCAATGATGAAACATTCTTTACTAGTCAGCGCTCATGCAAAACATATAAACTGGTCTTTCCTTTCGTCTAGTCTGTGTATCGAGACATGTCACATTTACACCTTTTATGGTTCACTGTTAAAAGTTTTCAAAAAATTTTGTTGACATAACCGGAAATGCCAGGCAACTGTCTATATGGTAATTCCAGTAACGTTACTGGTAAGTCAGAAGGTGTAAGAATTTGTAGAATTCTCTCTTATTATTTAGCAACAATTATTTCGATACTAAGGTGTGCTTAGTTAAAGATCGTTGTCCCACGTGTTCATACAAGTAACCAGAGAAGCTGAAAAAAAAATCCTGAGAATTATGTTTAAATAGTGTAATTGTCTGTGTAAGATACTAGAAAATTCCTTGGAGAGAAGTTCATATATATTAGCAGTGATGGTGATCAGCAGAAGAAAGTGGAATCCCAGTAATCTTGGAAGTGTCATATTAGCTTATCATTTGACAGTTAATCCTTCAATTTTATGCCACGTGTCACTTTGAAGAAAATCAGTTTTATGTGCATCTTGAAATCTCAGTTAATTGTATCTAAATTTTAATGTAATGCCTTAGTGGTTTTAGTCAGTGAATGTACTGATAAAAATCCTAGACAAATACGTCTTTCAAAAATACGGATAATGAAGAATGTGGAAAAGGACCTGAAAGGGTCCCCTCTTCCCCAGTATTCATGCAGGCTCTATCTTGAAATTGCAAGAATGCTTGTATCATCTCATTATCTTATGGATAGGATTCTCTTTTGTTTTCATGGCGGACAATGAAAGGAGGGGTTGTGGAGAAACTGTCAAGGAGGATTTCGCCTCGAAGCACAAAAGGATTTAAACTGGCCTCTTTCGAAAATTAACTGACTCAGACATTAAAGTCTTTTAACTTGAGTAGAAAATTGCTTCGTAAAGCCGTCTTAGAAGGATACAAGACCCTGGATTGAAATGATTGAGCATCGGTTAAGCTGAAAGTGAAATCTCTTTGCATTCTCCTGTTTCTCCCCCTCTGTTGGTGGTAAGGCTGTGGACTTTTCCGTGAGTCCTCCTCTCTCATCTCTTGTGTGTTTCTCTCTCTCTCCCTTTCATTCGTCCAATTACGGACAATGAGGTCGGAACTACATCAAGGAACTGTTAGCGTCACCTTCTTTTCAGTGCTCCTCAGACGAGCCGTAGTACCTTCTAATCATCCTTACGACTTCAGATCCAATGATAGGATGAGAATTGATACTAGCGTGATGTATTAGAGAGAACGTTGGAAAGAAATAAGCCAGGCAGTATTGCCAGAAACGTCAAGTTTTTTGCGGTCTATAATCTTTTACATAGAGACTGACAGAAACTTTTATTCTCTTGGAAAAGAGAGAACTTTCTCTGGTTTTACGTCGTCCTTGCCGAGAAAGAGCTTTCCACATTTACTTAACACAAGTGTATGTGTTTCCAAAAATTTGAAGTTACCGTTCTCCAAGGTAAGTTAAGAATTTGACTTATATTTTAGTGCTCGTTTCAGTTCTCATGAACTCTAAATTCCGATCATTGAAACTATATTTCGTGGCCATTAACGCTCTAGACCACCACACCTGGTGTATGGCGTCCCTCAGTGTACACTTCCAGGCAAAGGTATAGAGCGTTATAGGTATGCACATAGAAAATGAACGCGTCAAAATGAATTTAAGTGCATTATTTGATGCATTGAAATATATAACCTTTATTTCGTGGGTTACCTGGTATGTGGGAATGTAAGCTGTAAATTGAGACTACCTTAATACGTATAATTAACACATCAATTTAAAACGCAAAACATGATGTTCAGAAACTTTCAAATTGATGGGGTAACTCAAATAATGCAAATATATGCCTAATACTGTTTACTTAAGTTAGTATATTCTTTTCCTTTGTAAAGAAAATAATTCCAGAATATTTAGCTGATAAATTGAACTGTACCATTTTCCGTGATCGACAAAGCTTAGTATTGGCAGTCAGAAATGAATCGTAGAATCAGATGATTTTGTGGGTATTGAATCGCAATGCATTGAATATTGCCCAGTTATTACTGTTAGATAGATCGATAGTGTTAAAGTGCCGTCAGTCATCAGTAGTAGTCAGAGCTGAAACTGTGTCACGTTCGGTGGTCCGATGATCCGGTCTGGAAAATATAAACAATTAACTGGGATTTTCGGCGTCGTATCTTTTGCGCTCTGGGGCTAACATGTGCGGTCCTGGCTAGCCGCTGAAAAAAAAACTTCAAATGCAAGGAAATAGTTCAAAACTCTGCTTTGTCCTCCGGATTACCGTATCTTAATCGGGTCACCGAGTCAGGCCGGGTCCGAAGCCTAGACCCGGTGACCCGTTTCAGCTCTGATAGTAGTAGTATTCTGTCGAAACCGACAGGTCCTGAAGCCACGTTAAGCTCTCTCCATTCGTCCTAATCTTGCACTCTCTATTTTGTCTTAGCGTAAGATTTATTTTAATACTATCAAGAAGAGAAGGTTTTCTTCCTCTTCGTCCCTCAACGATACCTTCAGTTTAAGCCTGAAGAGTGAAACCCCTGTGTAAACGATGTGCTAAGCAGATCTTTTTTTTCTTCTTCATTATCTCAATTATTATTAGTCTTTTCCTTCAGCACCTCCTCATTATTTACCGTCTCTGCCCATCAGATATTTTCCATTCTTCTCCATGTCCATATTTCGAATGCGTCCAGTGTTATTTCGCCACTCTTTCGTAGAGCCAGTCATGCTTTCGGCTCCACACAACACTATATTCAGCGCCAGACATTTAATCAAGATTTATCGGATACATTCCCTAAATGTTCCGGGTAGAATGTATCGTATAACTTCATTTCATTGATTCATTACTTTCGTCTGCTACTCTTACCATTAGTCTATATCAGGGATATCCAACTTGTTGGACCATACGAGTCACATATCAAGTTTGGACACATTACCGGGACCGGATCAATATATTTTATCAGAAATATAGGATGCTCTTCGAAATTCCCCTCAGATGATCAATCAACCCCTTCAAATGTGATTTTAAATCCGATTCCTAGTGAATTCAGTCATTAAACATATATAAAGACAAATCAAAGTATTTTTAAATATAAGTTAACCAAACCAAGCGTTACCTATCCTGTTTTCCACGGTTTTGAATGATGTGGGGTTGATTCTAAGGAGCAGCCAAAATACACAAAAAGAAATTTGTTATAAAAGTATTGTGATCTGTACAGCATAAGAAATGAAGTTTACTGCAGTTTTATCAATCAATACATTTCAGTGAGATACGTTGAACTTGGTTTTTGAATCGAGAATTTTATCATATTGTGGCTCCAGTTTAGTTTGTTGCAATATTAAAGTCTTTCGCAAATGGTTATCCCTTAAATTAACTCTGTACTTTGATTTTGTATACTTCATAACAGACAAGGTTTGAGAAAATTGGTCTGCAAATAAGCATTGCAAAATTCATCACGAAAATATTCGTTGTGGGTGAACCTTTGTTTATTTTGTGGCCTTTGATATCTCTGGCTCAGGCCACGGACCGGGTTCAACCAACTCCTTCGCGGGCCGGATGTTGGAGAATTGTCTGTCTTTTCGTGATATCCATTTTACTAATTTTCGTTTAGAAATAAATTAGTCATTAAAGTGATTATTTCGGCTTAAATTTTTACTCAGCTCAGTGTGTTGTACTTGTTTCTCTTTCATTCGTTGCATCATTATCTACTCTTAACCAAACATTGTACTTTTCCAGACTATTTTCTCTTATATGCTTTATTCAGGAGTATAGAGACTGGACGTTTCTCCATCCTACTTAACGCGTGTTGTGATACGAGATAACAATGAGGGACCCGTATTGGGAATTGCAATACGACACCGCCCTCATAATATCATTATACAAGATTATGAAGTTTTACTTGTGGCAACACTGCATAGATGGAACCCTTCAGAGAGAATGAGACAAGAAGAAAAAGATGAAAAAAGTTGAAATGATGGTATTTTTATGTGTGTGCGCGGGTGTGTGTGTGTGTGTGTGTGTGTGTTGGATATGTGGTTGTGTGTACAAGAGTGAGGCTAAGGGTGAGGTGTCATCGGGGTTGGGTTTCGAAAGGCGAGTCTGTGGGTGGGTGGTTGTTCGGTAGCTGGGGGTTGGGCAAAAGGAGTAGAGGTAGGATTCACCAGAGAGCCGGCGAGGCAAATTGAAATGCAAATGGGTAAAGCGGATGTAACCATAGTCACGACGGAGCTACCGTGTGTAGCTGAATGGTGGGCGTTGAGAAAACTACGATAATACGATGGACACATTCAAAAGATGTAAAACGAACACAAAAAGGATGGAAGCAAAAGAGGGAAACGCGCGACTAGCCTTTTTTTCTCTAGTTTCTTCTATCTCTGCCTTTTTGGGGGCTAAATTCTGAGAGCCACATAAAAGTCATCCAATAAAGTAAGATAGTTCTTCTTTTCATCATGATGCATGTTTAGCGAAATTGCTTTATTTTGGGAAGGGTTGAATTTATGAGGGTTTTTTTTTTGTTTTTTTTTTTCCTGCAAGAATACACATGTAACTAATTTGGAGGATTGCTGTTTTCCCCGCGTTTCCTTTTGTTCAAGATGTTCAACCAATTGACTTCCACAAGATTTTTCAGCATTGCGGAGAGTGAAAGAGGTTTTTCTATTTTGCAGAGGCGTGAGATGAGAATTTTTCAAAACTTTTCCTAAAGTTTTTCAAACAAACACCCAACGTTTTTTTGAAGCCAGCTAGCTACTCATGCTTTACTAACGGAGATGAAAAAAAGAATTGATAAAATTACAATCCTAACTTTTTCTTTACCTACCCGCCTATTGAACCAATAAAACTCAAAAGTAACAAAACCGCAGCTGCGAGGGGAGTGGTGTTACATATTAACCTTTTTTAAAGTGTCCAATAATATGTTTATACTGTAAATGTTCACATCCTAGAATTTGATTATGCATTATCAGTTCCTACAAACAGTATTATAATCATTATATATCATACGACGTTAATCATGTATTGTAAGTAGTAGAGAGTGGCTATTTTAGGTTTCGACTCGAATTGCATCTTAAATATTAGTGAAGAAATATTGGTCATTGGTCGTTCACCCCAATAGCAAATACAGTATGATCTTTCAGCAATATACTGCAACTCTTGACGGCCGAGTTCGCTCTTGACTCACCTGTCCCTGTCCTTAGTAGGCCCGTTAGTTTTCCATTAGTTTGTGCCTCACGTTTATTGCGTAATATATTTTGCGTTTCTTTTTCTTTCTTTTTTTCACGAATTTTACATGAATTAGTAATGAAAGCGGTCCTTCAATAGATGGTGCTTAAATATGTAAATTAAATTATTGTATAATTATAACTCGACGCGTGGCCTAAAGTTACCGGAGAATCATTGGCCGACGCGTGGCCGGGGGCAGGTGAAACAAGCACGAGCTCGGCAGACAAGCGCTGCATCACCTTACCAAAAGATTACCCTGTATTTATTCACTGTGGATATCTAATGGGTAATCCGTCCCTGGGCGATAGCATAGAAAACATATGAGTGTAGTTTCTCATTGTAAAGTACAATCAATGACCCGAACTGTATTCGGCTGTCAGACGGCTGTATTGTCTTCAAATAGAGATTTACGGGGTCAGGGTAACGCATCTTCATAGCCGTATGTATGAATTTCGTGACCCCAGTCCGCTACTTCTTTATTCAAGTTGCTCCTCGCCGAGAATCGAACCTGGACCGCTCACTCAGAAGGTTCTCGACTACCGACTAGGCCACGCAAGAGGGCTACTTCAATTAAAGTTTATAAGTAAGCTATGTAATATAGTAAATTCTGAAGTACGATAGTTAGAAATTAGTTCATCGATTTTTACAAGTAAGGTCTGAAATAAGGTACTAGAAAATAGATTCAAGTTTTACAATTTAGTATGAAATACTAGGACGCAAGCCAGGCTTTCATCATGTAAGAGTAATGAACCCGTGTAGTTGTTAACTTGAATTCTCTCCATTGTTATAAGAAAATCGGTCTTGTTTCTGGAAGGAGAGAACATGGAGTCGATATATCTTCTTGTGTGGAATTCTACATTCTGTTCTCGTAGTTTAGAAGCTGCGAAGAAAGAATCTTAAATTGTAGTAGCAAACGGATAATGTCCTTAGGATTCGTATTATAAGGAAACGTGTTCGCGTGGTGATAATTTCCTTTTGTGTTCTGAAAATTATTGTTATCCAAAATGAAATATTCCGTAACTGTGTGTTTAAAGACACGTCGGAGTTCTTGCTTTTGATAGGAGTGAAAACTTTCAGCCAAGTTATGAGCTTCGTCGTCTTTTGCCTGTGTTGGCGAGGATCCAATACAACACTCCCACGAAAGCGTGATGCTTTGGTTCATGTATTTTGGTTGCTTGCTTTTATGCGGGGGAAATGGTGCTGTTGTCAACAGCTTAGTTACTTGATCGGGATAGTCGACTTCGAAGTTTCTTCCCATTCCTTAGCTTTTTTTTTTGCTTCTCAGATGCTCTTATAGTGCGCTATTGGATGGGAACTTTTTTTCTTTTTTTTATTCTTTCGTAGCTGCTAAAGAGGATGATAATCGCTAACAGCCTGGTTGTCTGCTTTCGTAAATGAAACGAGATGATTTAGAGGACCAAGCATAACATGTTTTGTAACTGCGAAAGAAAAACAGAAGGGAGAAAATAATATATATCTATCCGGCAATTTTTCTTCATTCATTTTGCGACTAGAGTGTCTTTTCAGCAGTAAATTTTGTTATTTGCTATGACTCAGACTGACTAGTTTTTTTAATGCTATGGATTGATAAGTAATTGCAGATGGCGCTGCATTAAAATATTGAACTTTTGAAGCTGCTTGTGTGTATATTACCTCTGATCGCAGGTGGCAGCATTGAACGTAGGTGAAGAATAGTGATGAAGAATTAAAACGTATTCTTAAACATGTTTTGTTTTATAATTATGTAAAATCTTCGTAGTAATTACATTATTAATCAATAAATGTATGTATTTTTGAGCCAACTTCTAGCGCAAGGGATGGAAATGGTTCTAGTGCGTGGCAGGGCGTCGATTCTACGTGCATCCTGTTATTCGCCTGGTCGAGTAACCTTAGTTGAGAAGGCTGTGTGAACAGGATTTAAACCTGGATCTCTTTTTCCACTAGATCGCGGAAGCGTGCGACAAAGAGACAAATAGTCTTCAGTTTCTTAGTCAATCAACGAAATATGCTGCAGTTTAATATACAGAACATTCTTCGTATCTGTACTTTTCTCACTTATATTTCTCCAGCACTTCGGTCTGATTTTGTACACTATTAAGATACTATGTTTTAAAAGGGCATTAGGAGCTGTGTCCCTGTTTTTGTAGTTGTTTTTTTTTTTCTTAATACCGGCCTTATTTCAAACCCCAGTCACCCGTTTTCAAACAGGTGAATACTGGAATACCTAGTTATCGAAATCAACGGAGCCTTCTTTCGTCTTACGTTGGAACATTGAAAATATTACACTGTGTAGTTGACATTAATGGCCATAGTTTTTAAGTAAACTCAAATAAACACAATTATATTTGCACAAATTAAAGAAAGAATTGAGAATAGATGAGCAGTCGCACATCTCTGAGTCATTTTTCATTTTGTCAAAATGGTAATATAAATATGAAAGTTTCTTGGGCATGTGCATGTTGGGAATTAGTCTAACTCTGTAATTGGTTTGAGATTGTCGACCTACCTATCACCTCCCTCCGTTCTTGGTATCTCGTATCTAGAATTTAAGAAGAATCTCATATACTAGAGAATTAACTATTTCTCATGTGGGGACTTTCTTTCTCATTAAAAAAAAACTAACGAAATACACGCAATCAAAATTCTGAGCGCTTGTGTAAAAATAGCCTACAAGATTATGTAAAAGAGCTTCTGCTAGCATATTCACTCACGCATTTCAAATTCAGATGCTGTTCTAACGATGCTTTCCGTAATTGCCATTAGTTTCACGTCCGTGGTTTAGCTGCCGAGGGAAATTAGGTTTCGTTCGCAGTAAGATGCATATAAATATCCACTGAAATAACAAAATTTTTCTTTTTCCTGTTTTTTTTCTTTACATCCTAATTTTAAACTGGTAAATTACATATTCATTAGGTTTTTAGTTTGCTTGCCGCTTCAAAATGGATAATTTACACACAGTCATTCAAAACATACTTCTTGTACACTTCACGACTCTAGTTGAAATAATTTGCATCATGATTACTTTGCCTCAGTTGAGTATAATTGTAATTTACAGTGGAATCTCGGTACATGTAGTTCCAGTTCTCGCATAATTTGTGTGTCCATTTTGGTTTCGGAAATAGCCCTATATAATTAACGCTATTTAAAGCCGTTTAATGGATCTTTGAACTATGGTTTTATTGAGTCGAACATTGAAAAATCACGGTCTTAACGCAACATTTTCCCACCAGTAAAGTTTTTATTCTAATAAAATGAAACTATTCACCGTCCATCTTTTTTTTTTTTTGTAGACTAAGTCAAGACTTGGCAACACTGTTGTCAAAACACTTTCATGGGCATAAAGGAATGATAGGAGGGCCAAGTACGTGTAGCGTTAATAGTACTGTCATTGCTCGTAGGATTGTAGTCAGAGCTGAAACTGGGTCTCTTTCGGTTACCTTACCTGAAGTCAAATGACCGAACTAACCAACCTTGTGGCCCAGTGATCTAACATTGACCCGATTTGACCTAGTCTTGTCCCTGTAGATTTAATCAATTACTATTGTCATTTGTGAAATGCACAAATTGCTTCGGAATAGCCTTCCCGGGGGAGGGGTATTTGCACATCTCGGGGTATTTTTGTTGTTTCCGAGGGATATGGGACTATTTTCATGTGTTATTACTATTGTTAGGAATTATTCGACATAATATTTTTCGTGCTGTCAAAGATAGAATCCTGTTCCCTCTCGCCCCTGAAAGAAGCACTGTTCAACGCAACATGTGCGTCAGGTTTGCATTAAATAAAATCAAGTAGTATTTTTTTTTCAGACGATGTATCGTAGGCCTATATTGTATTTCAGTAAGTAATAGTCATTAAAGTGTTCGTATCTATAATTTTACATGATTTCTTGGTACTGTGGTTTTCCCGTTTTTGTTCTCCTTCTAAAACCGATTAATCGAAATTTTGCTGCAAATATTGCGTTGAGAGGTTTCCCTAAACAAAGTATTTATGTGCAGGAGAACAGAGAAGATACCTTCCCCACTCATTCATGACCCTTCCAAAGTGTCGGATGTGATCAGCCTCACGCTCCATCACTTATAATTTTCGTGGCTTCGTTGATTAAAAACTGTGCACCAAAAACCTATCATAATCTAAATACATTTCTAATCTTCGAAATTGACTCCGAAATTCCTGATTTATAGTACAGCGTGCTACCTGTATACCTGCAATCGAGGATAACCCATCTATACTTCTCAAACTCCACTCTCGGTGTTGTAAACAATATTGAATAGTTGACAGGTAATAAATCTTCACTTTGAACAAATATCTTTTTGACCTTGCTCAGTTAACCTAAGAACTGTTTTTAAAGGTAGTTCAACAGAACGTTCGTAGTTGGTATTACAGGAACGCGGATATGTGAGAAGTGACAATTTGCCCAGAAGGTCCTCTAAAGATCAGCAAGAAATAAGTAGATTCACCAATATGCGTATCTTTTTGTTTCGCTAATAAATTCCCCCAAACGAAACTATCATGAACATTTTTAAGTAGCCCCTATGATTGTATGTAACCAGAACGTTAGCTTAGTCTTGCGGGTTAGTCTATATGTAACGGCGTTACTGTGTTCGTTTGAAAGGCCTGTTTCTTCGTGGTGATTATTAACAACGTTCTCGCTATGCATTGGTCTATAAACTCCGACTAATGTTCTTAATTTCTCACAGAAATAAGCTTTGTCACAGGATTCGAACAATAAAAGGAGAAGGGAAAATGTTTCTAATCCAATCGTTTTCTTTCGACAAATGAAGTTCATTGTAAAAATAACAATAGAACCCATCATCCTGCTCTATGTGTGCGAGTCCTAGATTTCAGTTTTACACTGGGGAGGGAAGCAGGTTGGATTTCCTATGTCCGAAAGGATTTCCAGTACTTTTCTGTGCTTTTTACCAGGAAAAATCCTTGAAGGTTACCTAGACAGAGGCCCTGACCGTTGCATTCTCTGTCCATAATACTGCTCCCGAGGGACATAATTCCTCAGCCTTGTATCAACCATATGCGCGTGTTTTGCCTATAATTGTAACTTGTAAAATATGAAAATGAAGACAGAAATAATTTTTGAAGTATCGTTTGACGTTTTTGAATGTATTTTATTTTCAGGATAACTTTACAAATTATATTCGATATTCATTCAGAGTTGTCAAAGAGATCGTGTAGTTTTGATAACATTGTCTTACTTTTATTTTAATCATTCTTTTATGGATATCATTGAGTGTACACATTACGGAGAACAATAATACTGTTCATTTCTATTGTTTATGTAGTCGTAGCCATCATCATTAAGTCCGTATATGTTTAATGTCTTCTTGATTCGGCGTCATTCGCTGTATCTTTATTGAGAGATCGTGCCCACTGTTTCTACTTCGTGTGCTCTTGAGGAATTTTCCCTTTAGTGTTTGTTTTGTCCTGCAACCATATAAAAAAGGAAATAGAGCGTAGTGACAATGCATGTCGGTGGGGGGTGATCCTATTGTTGGTGCATAATTGATATGTTTACGTTTCCAGTAAATGGTAGTTCTCTTCTGATAACCTAATAAAATCCCGTAAATATTTTTCTCTCCGTAAACCTCCAATTCAAAAACAAGTTTCTCCTAAACAGTACACCTGTTTGTATTACTATATAAATGTTTGATTTTTTTTTTTTTAACAAACAGTTGATTTGCTGAAGAAGAAACGGGCAATTATATACTGTTTTAAAAATGTACATGTTCTTGTACTCATCATCTCTAAAATTGATCATTTTGTGCGTAGGTGCGTACAGAATATGTGTAAATGTGTACAAGAAGTGTCGACAGTTTTTTCTGCAGGGGAAATTTTACGTAAATTCACTTTTTTTTTCACGACCTCTGTTACACACTTCGTGTGAATTTTGTTTACATGTACTGGTAACATCAAGATTACTCAGTTCTTTATCATAACTAACTCACTCACTCTGGCTTATGGAACTCGCAAGTTCGTCGCCGCAGTAACAAACGTTCGCCATTGGATTCTTTCCTGGGCAACATCAAACCAGTTTTCATCATGAACACCTACTTCTCGAAGATCTCTTCTAATATTGTCCTCCCAACGACGTCTCGGTCTTCCCAGTGTTCTTCTTCCAACCAGGATAGAATATAATCTTCGTTTTTCTCCCATCCGAGCTACATGGCCTGCCCGCCTTAGTCGTCGCGATTTCATTATTTTTACATCTTGTGAATCGTACAGTCCGTGTAGTTCATTATGCATTATTCAGTTGTTTTGATCCCGTTTTATATCATACTTGTTCAATATCTATAGTTAGTAATTTAACAGATTTAGAAATTTCTCGTTAGTTCAGTGGCTAAAGCATTGTTATGCGAGTTTTATCCTCGTTCCCGCCAATACCAGAACCGAATATGGTATTTCTTCAAATATAAGCAGCATGTGGGTGTGCTGCTTATATATTTTTTTTTTTTCGAAGTGTAGGGCTAAAATTCGTAAGATGCGCTTATAATCGCATAATTCGTTTTCAGACAAATGGTAGAAATTGACTGGAAGGTCCAAGCTCCTCACCTCCTCCAACACTGAAATATACAGAATGGATAGAGGTACTAAGACTAATTCTATCTGGAAAGATACTTCTGTCAAGTCACTGTTTTTGCAGTGATGAGTCATGGGTGAATTTTCTGTAGGGGGAGGTTATATTCGCATAATAAATTGATTATCAAAACCGACCTAAATGTTTAGGGGACGGATAGAACATTCTTATTTGTATTGCACAGATGAAAACAATCAAACATTGCGCTTACATGTACAGAAAGTGTGAGTGTGAATCGGTTAACTTGTAACTGTGACGAATGGGGGCTCTGAAAAACTGGCAAGCAGCGTGCAAAGTAAAGGTAACACTGTCGGATTTAGTGTAGACGTTATCCGGATCGATTCGTAACGAATGTCAAATGTGGTGTAAATAATCAAAAAAGAGAATAGTTAGGTAGAGAAGTAACGGACTCCGGTCACGGAAGCCAGAAGACATCAAGTTGAACGAAACCCGTGGGTTGTTGCGCACGATATTTAATTTTCGTGGTGACTTTTTTTTTTTTTTATGTTTACTTTCATCAACGTCGTCGTTTGCAAGGAAATTTTGCTGTAGCGGACTTATTCTGAGTACATTGAGACTCATAAGTAAACTTGATCATATGTGCTGTAATTTCTTGCAGATAGAATGATAACTTCAGAAAATGTTAGTCTGTATTAGCATTAAGGTTGATCTAAATAGGTAAATATTAAAGCACAAAACACTCTGCATAGGAACGACCGAACGTTCGACCTTTGTGTCTCGAGTAGACTCTATGTAATCGTTCTATTATTATTATTTTTTTCTCCTATTCTGGAATTAAATATATATGTTGGTGCATATGACTCACATAGAGAGGCTTACTTACGTTATTTTCTGTAGATTATGAATATCGCTCAAGTAAGACTGGGTTTTAAGAAACCATAGAGCCATTGTCTTGGGAAGGTCTGGTTATTGATTGACCTTATGACCTAATATCAACTTGGCGAAACTGAAAGCAACTGATTGATGTACATGTCTTATTGTCGTGCTCTCTTCTCATAAATTTTCTAGTTTTATCAAACAATTTAATCATTCTGAACCTTCGATGAATTATCAGAGTATGAAACGGAAATCAGATCGAAACATCAGAGCTGAGTCGTTCAACGAGAACATTATTATTTTCGTCCTGCCGTCAAACTTGCTGCAGGTTATTCTAAACCAGATTTCAATCAGTTGTTCTCAATTTCACCAAGTTGATATTAGGATAATTCTGAATCATTAGTATTCTTATAAGCAATGCAATTTTCGTATATATTGACGAGAATTGATTATGTCCATCTTTGCCAAAGAAATAAATATATAATTAATTAAAATAAAAATAAAGCGTAGTTTCGGAGTCAGAGGCGCCCAAATTTATCTGGGCATCGTCTCCATTGATGTAATAGCTTGACAAATATTTTCGAGACACATTTCAATTTAGCAAATTACAAGCAAACCTGTTCACAAAAACTACGATAGAAGGGAGTATGCAAAAAAAGAAATTCCACTGTGATGGAGATGGTGTTGACGATGATCGTAAACAAACATATGAATTTCGTAATAGGTGAACTCTTCAATCATAAACTTTACTCAAATTCATTCTTTGATTACAAATTGAGTTAGTTGCTAATCCGAGTCAACTTACATCATTATCTATCGATATATAGTGTCGTCAGTGCCAACTTTGTTCACCTTTAGCTTGTAATTTACACATTTCTTTTGACAAAGATAGGCATGTATAGTCAATTGTCATCGTTATACTATAAAGAATTCTTTCCCGAAATAGCGCTATATAATTTGGGAACACACTGTATAATAATATGTAAATTAGTTTTATATTTCTCACAAAGAACACTAAACTTTTTACGCATTCTTGGAAAAGTTCTAACTTAAATTTCTGATGCAGAATGAAGAACAATAAAGTGTTCCATAGAAAGTATTTATTTTTTGTTGCAAATTCTGCTGTTTCGTGTTAAACCAGCCTAGTTCACCGCACCATTTTTGTGCTTTTTAATTATTTATTTGCTAGTGGTTATACTTCCTACGTTCAATAAAAATTACGATAGTGCGGTCACAGAAGCAGAGAGAGATTTCGTGCTTATCAATATGTAAACTTGTCAAAAATTTTTGGGGAGCGAATAAACCGTATTCTCATTACTGTAACTGCTAATCGTTCCTAAGCACGAAACTCCATGGAAACTTTTTAATATCCGCTGTTTCTACCCTTGCCAGCCCTCTCCCACAAAATTCTTTTTTTTCAGTGCGTAGCTTTGTCCATCCAGGATGCGAAGGACAGGGAGTAACATTACGGTTTGGCCTGCTGTCCAGGCAAACTTCCTGGATTCCCCTTTTCCCTTAGCTCTTGTGACAGGTGAACTGGAAGAATCGATAACAGGTTGAGCTTGGTCTGCTGTATGCTGTAAATCGTGCCGAAGACTTGTGTAGGTGGCATTTTATGCTTCAGTTTCTAAGTTTATTTTATTTCTTTTTTATTCTCGCATTCCGCACGTTTTTTTTAAAAATAATTACGTCAAGTGATATAATAACAAGACACGCACAAGTAGACAGTTTTCTGTCAATTTACATTTGAGATCACTCGCTAAATAGCTTCCGTTTGTTTGCAATGTATTGCACAGCTTGTTCTACACAGTAGAGTTAAAATGATGAAGTTGAGCCAGATTCCACGTAAAACAGCCGATGAGGAAAATTTCTATCTCCCAAAAAAGTTTCATAATCTGGCAACACTGAAATAATAATCGTGACAAGTTGAGCGTTTGAAATGTTAATTATTCTGTATGGATTATTTGTTCAGTGTTGCCAAATTACTTTTTTTTTTTTTTTAGAATTAGGTAATTTTCCCATCGGTTGTTTTCTATGAATCTGAGTAGCCCTGTACTAAAATTTTATTATCTGTTAGTACTCGGATTGAACAGTAAAGCGGCAGCATACAACTGTTTTCTTCCTAGAAGTATTGTTCTTCCTATGATGATATGCAAAGAACTAGGGATGGATTCGAGCGAGTTCAAGTCGAGTTTTCGCTAAACTCGACTCGACTCGTAAGAGAAATCTTTCAACTCGACTCGGCAACTCGACTCGATAAATATTGTCCAACTCGACTCGAAATTCACTCGAGTTTCGAGTCGAGTCGAGCTAAAACGAGCCAAATCGAGCCAAATCCTACAGTATGTCTCTATGCTGTCTTCTTGGGATAGCCAAAATTTCCGGACAACCAGATGACAAATTATCCGGCATCTATTTAACCATCCGGATTGTATCCATCATCCAAATATAACCCGTTATCCGGATATTAGCCGACATCCGAAAATTATGCACTATCTGTCCGGATATTACATGACGTCCCCATATAGTCCAGTCATTAGGTACTTTTTGGGTGCAAACGGTTGAGAAGTTTTAAAATTTGGCACAATTGTACACTTCAGAGCCCTGACTATAATGCTAAATTTGTAAACTTGGATTAGGGGACAGCCGCTCGTGCCGCCATTTTGAATCAAAAATTGCGGGAAAGCAACCATATATGTAAAGTATGCCCAGTGCAATTCCAAACCACTGAAGCTAGACAAACGAAATTTGATATGTTGATGTATCATCAAGAGTAGATTACGGGAAAATTACAAAATTTGGA
>JAGDQP010010207.1:0-18304 GCA_022664845.1 Lepisma saccharinum
GGAACTCTGTCTCGTGACCTGACATCTGTGACCACTTGAGCACTGCGGTCGTCTATTACCCTATACTGGACTCTTTACATGATTAATCATTGCCATCCAGGGTCGCAATGATATTTTCTTTCATTGATAACAAATAAATAAATAATTCGTTGAATGTATGTCAGTTCGGAGAATAGCTTTGACTCCTGTTGGTTATGCAACCACGCATGTTTTATTAACATCACTCTGCAAATCAAATCTGTTTGAGATTTCGACTTGGCGTAAACGAATAATTGTTACCTGCTAGAAAGTCTTCTAGATCATGAACATTTCGGCCTACCTTTACTTCAGAGAATTTCTGGGAATCCCTTAGTTCCTTTGCGGAGTTACTTGCCCAGCCATAGCACGATTTCGAAATATATTTTTGGATAGAGCAGGTTGGAAGTCTTTGAGGCTACCTTGACCCCACAGTTCTACTGTTAATAGTATTGGAAAAATCAAACTCTAAAGTTTATTTTGCCACGCTTTCGGCAGCCTTTAGCTCCGAAACTAAGCGGAATTTCACAAATTTCAAAGATACATTATCTCTTTACTTTGATGAAAGCTTTTCGTTTCTAGAGTTTTGACAATGAATTGTCAAAACTCTAGTATGTATAGTAAGTAAGTAATTTTGGGGGTCGAGTCCTCAATAATCGGAATTTATTTATGATGTGGCTGAACAGTGTGGACAAACAAACTGCCCAACATCTCACATCTACTTCTTAGCCGTGCGATCTAAGGCGTTAGGCCAACGACTGGAAGGTTCCATGTTCGAGTCCTGGCAGGGGCATGGGTGTCTTTTAAATATTACGTGACGTATAATCATGACCGGCCAAAGTCAATAGTTACTAGACTGGCTAATATAAAATAACAAGTTTTCTTTTCACATCTACTTCAAAAGCACCAAACGTGATGCTGCATTATTCCCCGAAAGGTATTAAATCATACTTTCAAATGATGTTTTCCAGCAAAACACCGGTAAAGGAGTAAATTTGCCCTACTTGAAAAAATATTTACATCATATTTGGTGCTAGCACGTCTTGTGGTGTTTTTATACTGGGGTGCATTTTTACTGGGGGTTCCTGCGCTCTTAATATTGTTTATCAATCCAGACTTTTTAGAGTTTGCGAATGCTGTTTCAAACTGTATTTGATACTAATCCGTTGTGATCTCTCTTACGTCATCTTTCTCCATCGATTTCTAATTGAATAGATAATGGGTGATTGTACGTGATCGTAAGTTCCAAACGAACACTTTTATCAGGTGGACAGAAATTGGCACGCTGAAAAGACAAAGTCTAAATTGTCTTTTCATTATTATAATTATTATTATGGCAAATATGAATCAAGTAATTTGACCAATAAATAACTTTATATGATCAACTTTGCCATCGGAAGCATTGTTCGCTAGATTTTCAAAATATTTAACTGTTGAACTCCACCCAATTCGTCGAGCATCAGAAAGAGTTTACTTATTTTATGCAGTAGCAAAAATGTCACAGGAATATTTTTGCACCTACAAATGATGCTGGCGGTTGTGAAGTACCAAACGCTTTGTTCACATACCTGTTGGTTTGTTCGCATATCTGTCCAAACTTCAAAATTTCGTAGCGATTTTTCAATGCGTGAATTCCTCAGTATATACCGGAAACCCGGATATGAATTAAAACGACCCAGTAGTCGTAGCTCAGTGGTATAGCATTGACGTATCATTCGGGAGGTCGTGGGTTTGATTCGAACGGCCGAACATCCTGTCAGAGGGGTTTTCAGGGTTTTCTTCAGTCACACTGGGCAAATGCCACGATGTAACCTTCAACATAGGCCCTTGCGAACAACCTCCCCGAAGTCTTTCCTCTCTCTCTTATGCTGGCCCAAGCCTTAGGACCCTAAAGGACATAAATAAAATTCAAATTTAAATTCAAAATAAATGAAAACAAGTCACCTCCTAGAAATACAAAATTACGGCTCCATAATAAAAACTCTGAAGACTTGTAGCTTTCCTTGCAGCTTTGCCTTGAAAAAACTGTTCATCAGCGAGTTAAAGCATGTGAGAAGCTGAAAACTAATCCCTGCAATGAGTTGAGAGCAAACAACCAAACAATTTTTAATTTTAAAAAAATGCAGTTCCTGTAGTAATTGTCACAAATATTTATGTATTGATGATATGAAACATATAGCTTAATAATATCCCCAGCAGAACATAGTTTTCTTAATTTTGAACAACGAGTGCCACAGCGACACTTGTATGCTTCCACGAGATTGGATTAGTTGCATCCCTGTAAAGATGAAAATTTAAAACATAAAAGTCAATTTCGTCCTGAAATTTGGGGATATATGTTTCATATTATGCCCACAAAGCCTTCAAATAATGACATGTCAGTTAAGTAAATCTCACTAGTAAATTATTAAGGTACATTATAAGTATATTTTGCATACTTATTATAATAAACATATTATTATAATTATTATTATTAATAGAAAGGCAAATTTGGGTTTGTCTTTTCAGCATCCTACTTTTATCCAGAGATGACAGAATAAGAGTAAGAGAAGAGAAACAGGGTATGTTCAGAGTATTCCTATTACTTTCAACTCCCAACGCACAATTTATTTATTTATTTATTTTATTGTCTTTAGAATCGGAATGCACAAGAGTAAATTAATATTATTCCATATAAATGTAAGCGATTCTAGCAAAATCGCGTTTTTGATTAATTCGAACACTAAATGATTAACTTTTGCAAAATCGGATTCCAGTACTAGTTGTGCATAACGCACGCGTTTGAAAATAAAGAAACGTAACTTCTCTATTCTGCAGTTTCATTTTTTTCTCTATACTTCTTTCTGTACTTTTTAATTCTTAATATATTTCCAGAAGGGATATATTTTCTGATATTTCGTTGAGATACTGAATTGTGCATATAATTGTAACCATGCTGACATCATACCCCTTCGTTCCTTACCCATTCTTCTACTGAACAGAAATTGATGTCGATTTCACCATGTAGTAATGTGAGGTAATTGAATATCATTCACAGATTCCGCAGCAGAACACAAATCAGTAGTCATTATCGTAACCTATATCTTGTCGGAGATGAAGCCTTCAACAAAAGTATTTATCATTGAGTTACAATTTTATTTTATTATTTTAACATTGTAATCTTTCATTAAGCCTTCTATACTTAACTCCTATTCCTTTATCAATAGTCTTCCTTTCTCTCTCTCTCTCTCTCTCTCTCTCTCTCTCTCTCTCTCTCTCTATCTATCTATCTATCTATCTATCTATCTATCTGTCTGTCTGTCTGTCTGTCTATCTGAATCTTTCTTTCAATCTTTGCTAAACACTAAGCTGCTTCTTCATTATCTTCAAGCACACCTAGAACATGTTCAAAATGCATATTCTCCTTCATAAAATATACAACAGTTAAATAAACATATAGAAAATGTATTATTTGACGTAGTTTCTTTTTCAAAGTTTTCTCAATATTAAAAACGTTAAAGAATTTGTTGTTAATTTTGTTTATAATGACACTCAATATTATGCAATTCAGCCATGAATTCAAATTCGTATTTAGTTCTTACGTCCATAGAGTCCTCGTTCTGACACTTTTCGAAATCTTTACTAATCTTCTTATTTGTTGATACCTATGTATTTTTGTCTGTTAATTCTCAGTAGATTAACTTATAAGGCCCGAGCTTGAGATGCCTAAAAGCAATGAACAATTTAAAAAAGGAATTCGTAACGGTAAAGTCGGGAACATGCATGTCTGTGAATTTGATACTTTCATATTATTACGTGTCTGCTGATACCTAAATCAATCATGAATTAATCTTCTTTCAGCTTAAAGCTTTTCTGTAACTGTAATGTGTCCTTTTATAGAATAGTCATATTGTCGGATCACATTTGATATTCAGAGTTCATTATTATTTGTTTGTGTACTTGTAGGTTTAATACTCGTTATCACTGTACTTGTCGCACTATAAGTTCTATCGTTAGTTCTTACCCCTTGATTAGGTAAATAACTTTGACTCATAATCAGAACCAGAGTTCTTGTTCCGTTGTTTCAATTGGGGAATAAAATAACTAGTCGTGTACACCCAATTATTTGATGAGTGACACAGTATTTTATCACGACGAAGGTTAGATTTTTGGTAAGTTACGCCCTCTAATGTAAACTCTCCGTTTATAGATTATGTTGTATAATTAATCAATTAATAGTTTTTTGAGGTTATGAGTAATTAAATATTAATTGAATGGGATCTTGCCAAAACGGACTAAGTCAATTCTTGAAAAATTTGGGTAAGTTCGTAATATTGCAATAAGTATTATTTCTATCATTCGTTACCTTACAAAGTCTGTAGTTTTTACTACTATGAACAAAAGACCACAGCAATTTCATAAACTAGTCTCTTTTCGTTATAATTTAATAGTAACTGGGTTCATAGTAGTAAACCATAACTCAGTATACAGAAAACTGTTTTTGGCTTAGTCTGTTTCGTCACAGGGTCATCCTATTTATAGTTTCTAGTAATTGTCATGAAAGAAAGTTGTGATTGGCTCAAATGTCTACGGGAAAATAATTGAGTTTGACCCTATTTTAAGACGAATATCCGCTGCATTGGCGATATGCACACTTTAACATTTCATTCGCAATTACTCCTGTAACTGTTATGAACGTGTTGACCTTTTAGGCATCTTTCATGTTATGAGCACTGCGGAAGTACGCATAACGCACCGAAGAGATATCGTTTTATGTTCATGGATGTTGGCAGTTTCGAAACTAACTTGGCGGCAACATCTTCTAAATCCGTTAAATTGCACAGCATAAAATAACTATGAAAAATTCTAGGATTACGTCTGGTTAGTTCCCTATGAAAGATAATGTCTGGTGTATCTAAAGCTCATTCCGGCCAATAGGTACTTTGATGTAACCCATTAACTTACTCATAGTAAGGAGACGTACTTCGGCTTAAAAGACAACGATGAAAGAAGATGAATAGTCACAAGAAACCACATCGCCATGTGTGGTTAAGAATTATCTATTATGAGTTACCATAAAATTCTTCAATATTCCATGCAATCCAAATTCTGCAATAATGTTGATTCCACGTGTATCATAAAATGGATTCGTTCAGCTCAGAATATAAATAAGTAATCAAACACATCTTAATATATAATATTTTTTTAAAATAATAAAAATCACAATCCTTATATACATAATACTGAAAATCTTAAGGTAACAGAATAAAATTATGTATTCTTCACTTCCTTATTACTTAATTAAAATAAACAGTGTGAATATACAAAGAAGGAAATTGTCATATTATTGTGGAAAATTTTATATCTAAGATCAAATTGAAAATAAATCTGCAACAAACGGTTGATCAAAAACCTACGGAGTTAAGAACAAAAATACCAATTTTCAGTATATAAAAAGTTTTGAGTAGAAGGAATTTTGAAACCTAACATGAAACTATTCAATATTTTAAATGAACAAGAAAGGGTAATAGAAGCTGAAGAGACAAGCGACTTATAAGAAATTAAATCCTCTTGTGATAAACCTGATGTTGGCCAGACCAAAAAAAAGTCAAAACAAGGGTAAAGCAATATCAGAGATACATAGCAAAATAAACGGACAGCTCAGAATTATCGCATGTAGTAGAAAAAAGGCGTCATAATGTGGGATACAGAAAACATCAAAACTGCCAGAACACACAAAGAGCGAGACATCTGGGAAGAAGCTAGCATGATTAATTGAGGGAACAATTTGATAAAGAAAAATCAGGAAATTTAAGGGGCCAATGATAAAGTTTTAAGAGAACGAAGTGTAGGGGAAACTAGAAAACATTAACTGGCAACACTGTTAAATCAATGTGATTAAGTGATTATAGATAATGATATGCATGTGATTAAGTCATTGTAGATAAAGTAGTTCACAGCTGAGGAAGCTGTAGCAAGTGGAGGAAAATATTCTGAAAAATAAATATATTTCTATAAACGGTGTGATTTAATTAAGTATTCAGGTAGGTAAAATGAGCACCGTAAATTTTGGAAACTTGTAGTGTACGATATATTGTTACATTTCACTTTCTCAATTTTTATTTGCATTATGTTTGCTGTAGCAGTTTTTATGTAATGTGTTTAATTTGGTTCGTCTGCGAAATAAGAGAGTACGATTTTTCTTCACCATCAGAGCCACCTACCGGCGAAATATAAAATCAGAGTTCTGTTGAAGGAGTGTGGTCTGCCATCAGCAGATATATCTAGGATCTTTTAAGTAGGGAAAAGAGTGTATGTGTAGCTGCTCCTATTATATAGCTATTGAAAGATAGAGTGGAAAGTTCGGATTGAGTACCTTAGTGAGGTTAAGAACACTACTCATTGCTTATGCAGTATTTATATCTACTATTATTATCTTCGATTGGAATTGAGAAGTGTTCAAACGAGGTTTTACATATTTTACGTGTTCAATTTTACTGTAAGTTAGTTTGATTCCTGATATTTCAGAAATTGATTCATAATCATAAAGTAAATTTCTCTACTAAGAGAGAGAGAGAGAGAATATTTGGTTCGTCTGTTTTTAATTTAGTCTGACATACCGATGTGTTACCGTGTCAAATAGACAATCGGGTGTTCTACAGAGCGATAATATTGGAGGAAGTTGGTCCTGGAAGTGTATTTGCGAAATTTCATAGTATTCATTCGGAAGTAAAGGGAAGTTATTTGTACTACTATATATTTAATGTAGAAAGTGGACGCATTAGTCAGTTCGATTATATTTGTTTGAATGGTCGGCAAGTTCTTTCATTGTATTTCGCGACCACATGTTTTGTATATACCGAATATAAGTCTACGAAATCTGAGTTTATCGACGAGTATACAGCTTTGGAATTAGTTCTATTTCTGGTTATTTGTAACATGTATCCGTTTTGGAGGGATATTTACTTCATAAACCAAGTTACGAGTAATTTTGTATTTCATGATGACTGCGGAATTCGAGCTTAACACTGAGCCATATCCTTAGTATCATCATTGGAACGTTTGGCTAGTATATTGGAATGATCTGTTGAAGTTTCATGACCAATATTATTTGCACTGAATTTCTGTGTGAATGTTGTACGAATTTTGTAACCTAAAGAAAGTGTTGTTCATTAGAGTTTTAAGGAAAATTGAATCTAAGTATTTAGTTTACAAATTTCAAATACTAGTTAAATCCTATCCTATAGATGATAATATTAAATTGTGGAGCCTCTTGTTGGATCTTCCCTATGTTTCAGTACCTGCGTTCATATTCTTAGTTGCGCTTAGTTCCTAATTAACCAGTCGGGGAAGATTCCTGGTTTTACTTTGGACCTTAATTATTGGTAAAGTAGCGTGATGAACTCTACGCGTTGAGTATTCCGAATAGATTTCCGATAAGATTTCGGAAATCTGCGTTTTCATACGCGATAAACTTTCCGGTATCTTCCTGTATCAAAAAAATCTTTCTTTATCGAAACAATGAAACTTGTTAAACGCGATGGTCCATTTTTCTTTTCTAACGTAAATATATCCCCAGTTTGTTTCATATTTAAAATTAAGTGAATCTAGCTACAGTATCTGAGGGTAGGGCACAATTTAATGTTCGAAAACGTAAATAAGATATGCAAGCGTTAATCAAATAAAGTGTTCAGACACGAAGTTCGGTTTGAAATTTAATTATATACAAAGATTCGTACATTGTAGGATAACGTTTAAAATTGGATCATTAGTGATTCAAAATAATTCATTGTGCTGGAGTATAGATTATGTTAAAAGATTTCCACGTTTCTATTATAAACGACACAATTTTATTCATTCGCCCACGGATTTTATCGACTTACTGACTTGAACCACAAACAAATTACTTATATACACATTCGTGTAACTTTTATCCGTTAAAATTCGGAACGGACCTTGCATCAGTAGCTACGGGGTCTTTTAACAATGACTCTATCGTACGTGGATCAAGAGTTATAGTGATCTGAAGCAGTAGATTCAAATGGTTATCGAAATATATCTGCGAGAAACTGTCTTTATTATAGCTGCATTTGATTTTCCAGAGTGAATCATTGTTCATCTTTTACATTGCTCTCAGCACCAGATTTGATACTGAGGGCAAAGGAAACAGAATATGTAGTGATAGAGAAGAGGTAATGAGGAATATACGGTAAATGAACAATCTTCTCTGTGACAAAAATAAACTTTACAAATAATAAAACTCTCGAATCTTTTATCTGATATCATTCTCATAAAAGAGTCAATGGGTCAAAATATTTCTTATATTTCTTTATATCACGATTTTGTGATTCAGCAGAGTATTAACTGGAAGAAACACTATTGCTCTATTTAGATTTTGTATTTTGAATGAGAAAGGATATTCATAGTAATGAAAACAATCATTAAGAAGTAGATATGGAATAAAATCTAAAGTAAGTTTATTATCACACTTGATGACTCATGTGGAATTTTACCCCAAAATGGACTGAACTGTGTGGCAGTATTTTTTTTTTCATTTTACCAACTTCTTAGATAATGAGCGTTTATTAATGCATTGAATATCTTTTACAATTTAACAATATACATTTGTTTAAATCAAAATATTTCAGAGACAAAGAAAAAGTTACAATTCTGTACTCTCACATACTTCCTCCTTGAGATGTTGCTCCCACATCTTTAAGGGCAACTGCAAATTCAATGCACATTATTGCCCCCTTTACTTCATTAAAACCCATTATAAGAATGGTATAATTTCCTTGGAAGCGTCTGAAGCGATCCCCATAAGGCGATAAATCGAAGTCTCTTGGCTCGGTTAGAAGAATTCCCTGAAACAAGATATCAGACTGTACATATTAGAAAACAAAATAGATATAGAGCGTTTTTGGTGAATGTTTTACTTTAGTAAAGTGCAGTAAGTAATGTTGTTCCTCATATTGTGAGTTTCTTAGATTGTACGTAAATACCAAAGTCCTTAGAAACCTTGAGACTTGGAAACATTTTTATTGCTATATTGAACATTTATTTACTTTCCATACGTGATTACACAAGGTAATAGAACAGCACGTTTTGTTTCGGATAAGTTTTAGGCGACTCTCCGCCGTAAAAGGGAAGTTTTCCAATGATTTGCTGATGCTAATTTTCGAACATTTAATTGACTAGGTGAATCAAGGACTAATAACATTTTAAGTTATTGGGATACAATTTCTTCGGTATTATTGTGACACTTTAATTCTAGCTCGATATGCTTTATGAAAACACCTCTGTCATACTTGATGAAGAGCGTATTGTAGCGTTGAGCTGCTGGTCACATATGAACTTCTAGCCAAGATTTTATCAGGATAATTACTTATTACGTTTTCTGGAACTTAGCGTAGTAATTTTATATCAAGCACCTGTTCACAACACGTTCTTTCGTAATCATGTCATTGGTGCTAAATACACAACACAAGGTATACCAAAAGAGGAAATGTTTAAATAATGACCTTGATGTTTAACACCTATGCAAATTGCAAAAATCTAACTGGTTTCTATTAAACATACTTAACATATTCTAAAAAATTCCACATGTTCTGTTATTATATTTAATTAGTGTTCATTTATTCAACATAAATATTAAATAAGGTGGGATGTAAATACGTCAGGGTTTCATTAAAGTCATGCGTTAATGTTATATTATCATATTATACCCCACATCTTTACTCTTTTTCCTTAGAACGCCAACCTCCCACAAGTAAAGGTATAGGAGAACATTTCGGAAAAAGAAACAACATATAGACTCCCCTAGCCCCGCCTGTATCCTAATCTATCTTTACAAATTTTCATAGCGATTACTATGTGATTAAATAACTCATAATTTGTTGCAATCACATTTCAGTCATTACTAAGGCACCATTATGGCATCATTACATACCGTGAGCGTTAATGAGAAATCAGTATTTATATTTCTGCAATTTTCCAGAAACTATACGTAACCCAGTGAACTAGTACAGTATGTTATACCCATCCTACAGTATTTATTTCGTCATTCATAAATTCATTGTTTTTCCATAATTCGTCTCCGTCAGTGAGTTAAAACTTCCGATAACTTCATTGTGAATCAGGAATAAGTGAACTATATACAGAGAATGTATTGTATTGTTTTACTAATAAATCCGTTATTAAAATACCTCCCGCAATACAGTACACAATCTATTATACAGAAACGTTCAAGTTTTAGATAAGAAAAAATAAGAACACTTATCGTTTGGTATAACTTCTGTAAAACTTTAATTGACAATGCTGTGTTATTACTCTAAACCTACTCAAATCTGTTCGAGATCGCCAGATATTTAGCGCTATATTAAAAATCCTTATTTTTACGGCACTCTCGGTCCTCAATTAATCCGCAATCGATCATCTACTGTAATTCTTTTCTTGGTCACTATTTTCAACCAGATTACAGACTCCGAGAAATCTGTCAGTACACTCGAAATAGCCAATCGGAACAATCTTGTCTCGTAGTCAAACTCTGGAAATGTGTTAATCCTATTAGAATAACCAAGCAAGTAGTATCGCATAGAGCACAGTTTAATATTTTAGGATGTGTATAATACTTGGTTTTGATGCGAGGTAGATTGCGAGTAAACTTATATGACGGTTTTTGTTTCATATCCATGCTGGAAGTGTTCTGCTGGTGTTGAAATAGACCTGGTAATTTACATTTTTTTTTCACGAGTCATCTTATGGGTTTCGTCTTGGAGTCCATAAACAATATTTTTAATTCGTAGACTGAATTGTTATTAACTTCCAAATGAGCTTCGAAAGACTAACCTATCTTTTTGTAAAAGTATCACGGAAGTACCT
Source organism: Lepisma saccharinum (assembly GCA_022664845.1). Classification (NCBI taxonomy): domain Eukaryota; kingdom Metazoa; phylum Arthropoda; class Insecta; order Zygentoma; family Lepismatidae; genus Lepisma; species Lepisma saccharinum. The sequence goes on from JAGDQP010010207.1 coordinate 10,876, forward strand.
CATTCAAAGCACGAGCGGGAATCTTACAACAGATAACAATGAGGGGAAGACATATTCCATCGTGTTTCACCGACCATAGTTGGAAATATACTTCATTGATTGCCACATCATGGAATTGAACCTTTATCTTAGGATATGAAGCCAGAAGAGCTTGTGTTAGTTGGGCACTAAATCATTCGAGCTAACAGGCGCCCGGAAACTAAGATGCGACGTAATTGTCGGATGTTTTTTGGATTGTGTGGCTTGACGATTTCAAAATACATCAAACAGGAGACTAGCTCTGAATTTGAGGGGTCTTAAATTTGCTACTAGGTACGGATGTGATTAATAAGCATACCAATGTAGAGGCACATGAATTATGATTAAGAATTCCAATATTATTTGGAACAAGCTTCAAAATTATTATTGGATGATATTGAACTAATTTTTGACATGTTTTCATATGCCTTATATAATAAAAAGAACATTTTATATCTGTGTAATATACTTTAATTTTGGTAAAAAGGATTAAACTAACTCTATTTTGATTCTTAATTACGATATAGTGTTATATATATGTATTTCTGGTCTGCACAGAAATCTTTGGAACCAAAAATTAAAAAATTTCCATGCCAGAAACTTGCGTGTGCAGAATCACATGGTGATGCTTCTGAAGCCAGGAGTCTATCGTAGATACCTCCACGGGGGAACCACTTCAAAATTTTATATGGCAACAGAAGTTGATTTTAAACCCCGTTGGAACAAGCGCTTAATTTTGAACCACTTTTAAATGAAACACTTTTTGATAGTTCCTACCATTTGCCAGCTACATGACCTAATTGGTGGTGAAAATTAACACGGTGTAGATAGTTTTAAGGACGTTTTGAATGTTATAATTTCGAGGGGGACTTGTAAATGAAGGTTCGAAACTAAAATGAATTACTAAATTGTATATGCGCTTAAACAATGAAGTTTTCGAAAACAGATGCGTCGTAAGAATACAGTTAAGGGTGGAAAACTTCAAAATTTTAAACATGACTATGGTTGGTAATGCTTTCTATGAAACAAAAATTAAAGTCTGAACAACTTTCAGAGCACATGTTTTTAAATATCTCCGGTTATAAGAGCTAATTGGTAAGGTAACTGTTGACCTACCAATAGACTCTAGTAATTGCCAAAACTTATGAAAGATTAAAAAATGTTTCATCTGCAAGTAGTTCAACTTTTGTGTATATACAATTCAAATAAATGAGCCTAGGTATATGATTTTAGGAGAGTAGTAAGATATGTTAAAATCATCACATGAGTTGCGAATTAATATATACTTGGCTATATAGGTACAATATCTTGAAGCATAAAGTCATAGATAAAAGCATAAATTAATATATATATATATATATATATATATATATATATATATATATATATATATATACACCATCAAACTTTTGTTTATCAACTTTGAGACAAATATTCTGGAAAATTTTCTGCTGCAGCTTACTTTTCCTTCGCCCCGGGAAACGTGAACCATTCCTCAAAGTTAGCGCATATTCAACAGTACACCTACACTGATATTCCCTTCCACAAATATCTCAATATGTTTGTAAAACTTCCCAGACAAATTCCTGGCACCAAAGCAAGAAAAATGTTCCTTTGAAGAAAGTTCCATTTTTTTTTACAGATAATGACGTCAGCGCTGTCGGTTCAAGATTTACAATTAAAGTAGTATCCAAAACATGAATTTAAAAAAATGTTTATCATTGAGGGAGTGGCTTGCTGTTGTCAAATATTTAAATGGTTTAATACAGTCTCCTCCAGTCCATATACACTAATGATAAGTATAGCTTAAATAGGTGTTTTTGGTTACTACTTCGATTTTCATTTGCTAAGTCGACACGGCTCGTCACTAGAGATATACAGCCGCTAATTTAAATACATGTAGCTCCAAAACTATGTATATTTCGAAATGTCTTCAAAGTAAACTTTATTCCTTCTCTGTCAATAATTTGGCAAAAGTTAATTCTCGAATCTTTGGGAACAAAAAGTACTCATCAGCATAAGGGGAAAAAGTGTATTTTTACTTCGTCGAACTACGCTTAGTTTCGGAACTACAGGCTTCCAAAAGCGTGGGAAATGAACTTTTGAGGTTATTACTTCCAATACCACCAAGAGTGGAACTGATTTGGCAGCTACCTTCAAAGAATTCCAATTTACTCTATCCACAAATTCATATTTCGAAACAGTGCAATAACTTCAAGAATTTCCTTAAAGGAACTAAGAGATTCGCAGAAATTCTCTGAACTTCAGGTAAATCGAACTGTGGATGAATTAGACGACTTTCTAGCAGGCGACAATAATTCGATTACGCCAAGTTGATATGTTAAACAGGTACCTTTTCCCGAAGAATATATTTTTACAAAAATTTGGGTTACCTTACCAATAAGAGTAAGTTACGTACATTCATCTAACGATTTATTTATTTTATACCAAAGAGACAATGTCATTGAAAATCCCGGATGGCGATGAATAACAATGTAAACAGGGCAGTATAGGGTAATGGAATGCGCAATGGCCAAAATGGCAACGGGTAAGGCCATAAGTGACAGCTCCGTGTTTGATTCCGAGCTGAGAATCAACTTTGTGACATTTGAAAGCAGATTAACGTAAGTGGGATAGTATAGTTCGCTTAATTATTTAAATTAACTATAAATACCAAGGTTGTGCCATTTTATAAACAAATCATGACAAGGTAATACAGCAAACCAAATAATAATTACCAATATTGAAAGTAAAATACATTTTGGGATTATACGCACAATTCGCAATATTCCAAACGCACGTTTACACCTGATAATCCAGATGATATGTACGATTGGATTATGCTATCTGAAAATACAGAGATCGGACTATTCATTACGAAAGAAACTGCTAACATTGAAGGAGAGTAATGAAGCTTGTGGAATGGACAGTCCAATTGTACAAATGCATCTAGGCGATCAGATGAAAATGTCCGTTTTTAATATTGTGCACATTGTGCCTACTAAATATACGTATAATATATCATATATACGTCTCTTATTTCTTTCCTTTTTTCATAAATTTTATTTGGTCTGTCTCCCTGAAAAATGCGAAAGAACAGAACACAATTTGTACTCGTTGGTCAGTTTAGTATGACGACAGCGAGTTCTAATATTATCTCTGCGGTTGATGCCTGGAAGAAAGATATCGTAGCACCTAGACGGTGAGATGGTTATAGTGTATAACATCCTGCAAAGAAGCTCTTAACTTTCCTTGTCACTAAGGTACAGTCAGAGTAAATACTTAAGATATGATACCTGGAAATATTAAACAACAGAAATACAATATATTTTCTTATTGCTCCAAATTATTCAATTGACAAATACTGCGTAAATTGTCAAGTACTGTGAATAAACTATTAATAGGACAAAATTATTTTAATATATTTTCACCAAAGCCAATAACAACATACAGACAATACAATCGAATATCATACTGAGATTACACACTATCAGGCTCTAGAATAAGCCTAAATAATATCAGCACGGACTCAGTCTTAAAAATACCAAAAGGAATTAGCCTTAACTTGACCGACTTGATTTATCAGAAACTGATATTATGCTATTATATCACCTGTATAGCTTCCTCTTCTGTGGAAATGTTGTTTGCCTTGTTTTGTCGACAATATACAGAAGAGGAATTGTTAATCATTACGAACATTTATATATAAGTGTTCTATCCCTTAAAGACGCATCACAATGGACAAAAATTAATATTTCCATCGCAGCTCCCTTGATATTAATGAGACATACTTTGAGGTATTTTCACAAATATTTACCCAGCAAAGTAATTGCAACTTATATATTTGCTTGACAAAAATTCAAATATTTACAAAACATTAAGGTAATAATAATGATGATTAATGATGAATGATAATGAATCTCTTAAGAAGATAATACTCTTCATTCGACCACAAAACACAAAATCTTGGGCACTCCGTTTTACTTTATTAGCTTTCTTTGTAACTGATATGAAATAATGACGTATTAGTACAACGACGTCTTGCCCACGTAGTAATAAGTAGATTAACGCAAATTATACAAAGCTCGGAAAAGGTTTATTTCCTTTTAGTTTGTTTATGTATGTTATTTACTTCAAATGCATCCTTCTTTGCGTCCAACTAAGAGGCATTATCTTTATCTACCACAAAAAAATCTAGTAATTTATATAAAAAATATTAGAGAAATTAATTTTCCAAACAAAGATAATGCACTGAGATTCACTCTCCCTTAATATTACAGTCATTAAAATATGGACGAAAAATAATATTATTGAATAACAATTACAACGTAAAAACAAAATTCAATGATAGTAACTTACTATTAGAAAACGAAAATATATGTCAACACAAAATATTCACAGCACTGAACAATCTTCTTAAGTTCTTTAAAAGTATATATTTTATAACGTACTCTTCGATACAATCCAACCTTCGTTAATTATCAGTACTAGTGACTTTTTTTGATCTTATGATTTCTATAAAATATCTGCAATATATACAAGAATGTAATGTGTATTTCTTAGTTCACAAAAAATAACACTTTCCTTTAATAGTAATGTTAACTACTTTGACTTGCTTTTTGATAAACAAAGCTAAGAATGCATGACAGTTTCAAAACGCAATTCTACCATCTAATATTCAATTACTTCAGGTAATGTCTCAGTCACTTAAGTTTCAATCTACTCGTAGCTATAAAAAACATCCAATGTATTAGGTCTTACATCTCACGAATAGGGTTATTAAGATGACACTCGAATACTGCAATGTTACAAAATTTCGTTCCCTCCATTTATTTCCTGCATAGAACAGCTACACCGGTTGTAATGGCAAACATATGAGGAATGCCTGTGAAATTTAATCCACAGTACCCGATGAACACTGAACGAAATGGTGAAAAATTGTTCTTCAATAAATAACACGACATAAGATGGCACTAAATAACTAACAGATCACGTCATAATGTTATAAAAATACGACACTGTAAAATTTCCAATAGTTTTCCTATTTCGATAGAAACAGTTAAGATAGTTACTTTATTCAAAGTATCCAGAACTGGTTTCCAATTCTCACTCGATAGCGAAAAATGAGCAGAAATTTTTATTTTTTTAAAAAAATCATTATCTTGTGTCACACCTTTTTCTGACGAAAAATGTACATTGTTAGGCAATAATCACGTGACCCGTTGATAATATTCAGGTAAATCAACACTGCGAGTCGTGCTGCTACCTCCTCTACTTAGCTTACACACATACAACAATATGAACAGCAATCCTTTTTTCAGCATACATGCACGGCCGATGGAAAATAATATATGAAAGCAATAAAATCCTTCAACTATATTTGTAGATGACACTGAGATACGAAGAGTAAAAAATATTGTGTTTCCAAAGTACTACTGCAATTCAATTCTTAGTTTCATCCGCGACAAGCAATCACAACTGCTCCTACTGCAAACTGCACCGGCATTCAATGGTGAGTAGAGGACACCTAAAGAAAACACTTTTCGTACTCATCAGCAACTTAAACTAAAATCTATATTTGAAATCCTCTAGTCTGTTGAATTCTGTTGGAGACAAAATAGGCTTCTTAGGCGATGCATCCACTTAGGCAATGTTTCTTTAAAAACTTTGATTTATTGAAATGTCAAAAAGAAGCGACTGCCTAGGGTTACTTCAACTTAAAGTCTGCCTTGTCGCTCTTGCAAATGCTACTACCTCACATCCGGAAAAACAATCTAACTGCACGTAACAGCTGTAAAATTAATTCTCGCTAACTATTAAGAATTTATTATTATTATTATTATTTTAAATGCGGTCTTTTCCTGCTTTACTCTAGGGGAGGCCCATTATGTTGCATTAATAACACGGAACCTTATTTCATCTCGCTTTAATTAACATATTCTGCTTTCAAATTTCACAAAGTTGTTTTCTTGCTGAAATTCAAAAGCGGAACTCCGTGACTCGTAGCTTGAAGTCTGTGACTTTTCGGCCACTGGGTTGTCTATTGCCAAGGTTCATATAATTAATCTTCGCCCTTCGACTTGGCAATGATGTTCTCTCTCTCTCTCTCTCTCTCTCATTGATACCAAATAATTCAATTGTTTTTTTAATGTATGTTAATCTTAATTCCCTTGTCTAAGTAACCATACATTTTTACTAAAAACATTCGCTAAAGATAATTTGTTTGAGATATCGACTTAGCGTAACCAAATTATTGTTTCTTGCTGGAAAGTCGTCCAATTCATTCGCATTAGCATTTTGGCCTACCTTTTCTTCAGACAATTTCTAGGAATCGCTTAGTTCTTTTTAAAGAAACCCTTGTGGAGATATTGGACAATTTCGAAAAATGCATTTTTGCATTGAGCAGATTTGAAGTCTATGACGTAACGCATTGGCTCTACCGTTAATGGCACTGGGAATATTAAGCTCGAAAAATCATTTTCCACGCATTCGGAAGACTGTAGCTCCTAAACTAAGTGGAGTTTGATATATTAAAAAAAAAAAACATATTTTACCTTTGATGAGAAATTTTAGTTCATTTAGTTTAGTTTCACGAATAATTATTGTCCTGGAATTACGAGGAATGTTTGAAAGGAGAGAGGCCAGCAGTGAAGGAGTTGTTAAGCTGGCCAGCATGCGGAATAATCACGTGCATGAATCCGCGCCAATCAATTGAAGCCGCGGTGCACGCGTTAAACTTCAGAATTAGGTCAGTTGAGATGGTGACCTTCACGAGTGAAGAGCGGTACATTTTTTCTGAATAGTATGCCAGCGAAGGACATGCACTTAGGTATGCAAACCATGTTGAAGGACAACGCGCCTGGGGTGCGTCGTATGCTACCTTCAAGAAGGCTATTGAGAAAGGGCGTGAAATCGATTGCTGACGAGCAACGTTCTCGCCACTCAAAAACTGTGATCACAAACAAAACTGTAACATGTGTCTTGGATATTGTCCTGTAGTGGAGCCCAGTTACTGCCGTCAAGTGTCCCTAGCCATAGTATGAGGAAACATTGGCAAAATATTTCTATGTCATGATTCATGAAACTGTATATGAGTAAATGTTTTGCGGAGTATCAGAAATTGTTTCAGAATAGACGCCGAGTGGAGATGTTTGAACTACGTTAGCAATGATTTCTTGCTGATTTCGTCAATATCGTGTATTGACTGGCCACCTGGGACGAAATGTTTGCCCAATATTACGATCTAGATACCAAGTCTGATTCGAAAAAGAATAAAAAGATGGTATGTCACCAAGTCCGAAGAGAAAACTTAGCAGAGAAAGTGACGGTGTCAATCTTCCGGGTCCAATATGGAATATGTTATTTGACTTCCTGTGGAATAGGAAAACAATTGATTTGGCTGGCATATTGG
>JAGDQP010010207.1:25020-56570 GCA_022664845.1 Lepisma saccharinum
ATCATATTTCAACTATTTTGTGGTAGTGAAAACCACAGAAATAGATCTCCGATTTGAATGAAACTGATACAGTAGATACTACAGAAAAAATACAGAAACCTGTATTTTTAATATCGGTAATTGTGATTTTTAAGGGGGCCAAACTTCCCTCCAATTTCAATATTGCAACTATTTTGTGGTAGTGAAAACCAGAGAAATACATATCCGATTTGAATGAAACTTATACTGCGGACACTAGACACCAAATAAAGACACCCTTATTTTTTATTGTCGGCAACCATGGAGTTTAATGGGTGCCAACCCCGCTTCAATTTCAATATTGCAACTATTTTGTGGCAGCGAAAACCACGGAAACACATTATACTTATATAGTGGACAGTATAAACCCAATAAAGAGACCCGTATTTTTTAATATTGGCAACCACGGGGTTTAAGGTGGCGAAACCCCTCCTCCAATTTCAATATAATAAAAATTCTACATTCCGTCAACTAGTGTTGCCACGAGACGAGACAGAGAAATGACTATAGAGAACGAGACGAGAAGAGCTCTCATAATGTAAAATATACAACTTTTCGAGACGAGACACTCTCTGGACTAGATATTTTTGAGACGTGACAGCCTAAATCTTTTCTCGTTGGCAACACTACTGTCAATATTATTAATGATTTATTGAATGAAGTTGTTACAAAAATGGTACTCGTGAAACAAATGTTTAAACACAACAATACTTGCACCAACCGTACCTTATGACTGAAGCTTCACCACATATGTCACATGTATGTTTTTCGTTTTTGTTGAAACAAAAATTAACAGGCGCTTCAAACAGTGCTATTTGCTTCTGACGTACCCTGATTTTTACCACACATATTGAAAATACACGGTGAAATCGTGGAGAAGAAAATTGATTATGCACAAGTGATTTTAATTTGATAATGTTATTACGCACATGCAACTTATTATCGAGTCCCTCGAACATCACAATGTCTGAAAAAAATACGTACAAACTGTTTCCACAATCGGAAACCATACACATCCAAAGGTTGTAACTGACACGTTAGTCCTTTTGGTTTCGTCAGCAGTGTGATCGTTATTCCCTCTGGGGTGAGGTCTCGCACATCCTTTTCACAATGTCCCGTCCAAGAATCTAGCAGGAGCACACTATGGTTCGTGTTAGGGAAATACACATTCTGTAGCTGCAGGCGGAAGTGTTATTTAGTAATGTTCTCTGAACGTGATGCAGCTAAATGTACATTGTTTCTTGCACATGTGAGCCGAAGTCCCTGCTAGATTCCTGAAAAACAATGAATAAGGGCGACAATAACTTACCGCTTGCAGACACAATTGGTTGAGTTTTGTAACTGTGTGTTGTAGAACTTACTGATTGCATCACATAATCCACATGCTTTGACCCACGGAGGGCTAAAGTTCGACCACCATGCATGTCCAGTTGGAATCCACTCTGATCCGAATTATAGTCATTATCTGCTACAACATTACCAGTGTTTTCCTGCACCAGTTGAATGAAGTTTGCAATTGTTGCTTTGTCTTCTGTGGTTTGTTAGAGACGCGCCGTCGTAACTAGCTTTGCCACTTATCGTGATACAATGTTGTGGGCATGTTTAAATGTCAATAACCATCTTCTGGATGCAGTGAACGTTGGTAGATTATGTTTCCGGCTTGCTTGTAGAGCCCAACGTTGAAGGTCAACGTCATGAACCTGGATATGTGCAGCAAGAGAAGTTTTGAAAGGTTGAAGTACAACATGTGACACCTCACGCAGTTTGTCTCTGTGTATACCACATGAAGCAATTTGTTTCTCCCCGTAATACAACTGACTTCTCGACTTAACCCTCTTGTACTTTGTCATGACGTTGCTTAACGACAAGAACTTACGTTTTCCACTCTGACAGTCCTTCGGTTGTATTCCAAATTCACTGGTTCCCTTCATCACAGGTCCCGGTATCTTTCATTCCATTGTCATGTTCATATTCTTGTTCGTAAAGTTCTCCAGAGTCTTGAATAGAAAATGTTTCTTGGATGTTAGCAACCCCATCAAATTGAACTGTGGTAACTTCTTCATACGTTGGCAGAAACTCTTTCATACCGGTGGCTATCATGTCCTTGATGTTATTGGCGAGTTCAGTTTCATCGATTGTGATACGAGTTTCCCGCAAGTCCATTATAATGGCAAAAGGCGCCTACACTAATCCTATATCATTAGCTGGATTGAAGCGCATGTTTCCCATGTGACTAGCTCAAATTAAGATTAAGTACATGTTATTTCGGACGAATATCTCAATTTGTGGGAAATATTGAATATCGCCCATATATCATTATCTTAATTATCATTAAAATAAATCGTAGATTCAAGTTTGCATAAATTAGTGTGATTTTCAATAATTCAAAATTACAAGTAACAATATAAACAACTTTATGTACATTGTTGGTATTCAAGCTTTGGTATTTGGCATATATTTAAAATCCAATATTTCTTTACAAGAAATCATAAATTACAATGCTCTGAATCATTTACAGAGTTAAAACATATATTATTTACAATAATCAAGACACCTCAAATGGCATGTTAGGTAAGAAGCGCGTTCCTGAAGGATTTTATATTTTAAAATTTCGTATTGAACGCCCTTCTTCTTTTTGTCCTATCGTTTATTATGCAGCGTTTAGACCCAAATATCTGAATCTAAACATTCACCATATGTAACGAAGAGTCCATATCAACATAGTAAACAATTCATAATTACATCATTTTAAACCGAACGTTGATTCCGTCATCATCCACAATATCTTCAGATCACATACGACATACCGTTACTAACTCGTGTATTGTTGGAAGGTCCGACTTTATATTGACTGTAGGCTTAAGAGTACGTTTGCCCTTGGTTTTGAATCATTGAATCAACGATACTAGCAGAAACATTTTCGCAATTCATATGAGTATGGAGATAACTAAAGTCATTGTAACATAAATTATAATTTATTGTTTCAAGTGATCGCTATTGTTTAATTTACAAGTGTTCATTTCTAATCAAGGTTTAAACCCCACGGTTGCCGATATAAAAATACGGTGCCCTTTATTTGGTCTCTAGTTTCCAGTTTATGTTTCATTCAAATCGGAGATGTATTTCTGTGGTTTTCGCTGCTACAAAGTAAGTGCAATATTGAAGTTGGAGGGGAGGTGGCCCCCTAAAATCACACAGTTGCGGATATAAAAATTACGAGTCTCTTTATTTGGTCCCTAGTGTCCACTGTATAAATTTCACTCAAATCGGATATGTATTTGTGTGCTTTTCGCTGCCACAAAATAAGTGCAATATTGGATTTGGAGGGGTATTGGCACCCTTAAACCTCATGGTTGCCGGTATTAAAAAATACATGTCTCTTTATTGGTCTCTAGTATCCACCGTATCAATTTCATTCAAAACGGAGACGCATTTCTGTGGTTTTCGCTACCTCAAAATAATTGCAATATTGAAGTTGATTGCCGATATTAAAAAATACGGATTACTTTATTTGGTCTTTAGTGTCCATTGTATCAGCTTCATTCAAATCGGAGATGTATTTCTGTGGTTTTCGCTGCCACAAAGTAGGTGCAATATTAAAGTTGGAGGGTCTTGGCCCCCTTAAACCTCATAGTTGCCGATATAATAAATACGGGTCTCATTATTTTACCTCTAATGTATAATGTATAATAAATTTCATTCAAATCAGAAGTATTTCTGTGGGTTTCGCTACCACAAAATAGTTGCAATACTGAAGTTGGGGGGAGTGTTTACCCTCCTTAAACCCCATGGTTGCCTATATAAAAAATACTGGTATCTTAATTTGGTTTCTAATGTTCACTGTATAAGTTTCATTGAAATCAGCGTGTTACACTTAGGCCCCCTTCCTTGTTAGTTCCAGCCAACTCCACTGATTGAATGTTTGTTTAACCGAGACGTCTCCTCTATTTAATTTGGAATTTTCACTCTACTTCAAGAGTTAACACGCAAAATCTCCTTCTGAGTCTTAACAGAAACTCCTTTACTTTCGCCGAAACCATATAAACATCATGCCACCTTACAAACATTTTTCTATAATTTCTTCAAAATACCAAAAGAAATGTGGGACTCTTATGGAAACCAACTATAATTACTTACGTCAGCCATGCTCAAAACTGTCAGTAAAAGAAATAAAGATGGTTGGGCTAAAGAGATGCGCAATGGTTTCGTCTAAAAAGTCAGTTGGCAAAAATACTTTACGAGACTTTATTATACTGAGTTTTCTCGAGTAAATCAACAACACAAGCCAATATCAGTTAAAGCGACATTCCCCATATCGATTTTTTTTGTTCTTCCTGCGGAACAGTTACGGGCAAAATTACAGTTTGACTCCTCGGCAACTCCTTCTGTAACATTACACATGAATATTAGGCTTTTGCAACGCAACAACAGTTACGAGCGACTGTAGACTCAGTCGTTCTCGGCAACTCCAATCAACACTATCCGATAGGCAGTACAATATATTTCGTGTAAACTTCCAACACTATTCCTACCAAATAATGTTGTTAATGTGAAAAATGAAAATTGAGATTTCATATATAACTATTTGATTCCCAATAGCAGGATGCTGGAAAAAAAGGTTGAATCACAAATTGAAACTAACCAGTTTAATTGCAAGAATGAAAGCAAGAAACATATTTGATATGTTCGAAATAAACAACCTTGTATTGCCACAAAAAGATCCTATCACGTGAAATCAAGAAATAAGAAAACAAAAGTTGTGACTAGATTAAATAAGATAACCAACTATAAATTAAGAACAAAAGACAAACTTCTTTACCGCCTCACTTCTAGTATGATACGCTTTTCATATTAAGTTATTCTGTCTCAAATAATTTCACATTCATATGGAAAACGAGCAGCTGCCCCTTCCCGACGAGTTCTTGCTGATCTACAGTCAAGCTTCCATGTCACTGGTCCCATGAAATAAGCTACAACGTTTCAGTGTTCGGTTATGGTACTAACCTTTTCAAGGACATAATTACAACTCTGCAACACTGCGAGACAACACTGCATACCGCAAGTAGTATAATAGGACAATAATCGCACTCTTACTTCATATGACAGTATATATTCTTTTTTCATGTCCATTTCTAATGTTATGGTGTTCCGAAATCTCATCAGTATGTATATTGTAATAGGATGTGTGACAATACAACACACGCGACACAACGTAAACAAATAAACGTAAACACAGACTTATAGTGTTGATTAAACTATAATGTTTAGCAGAAGACACCGACTCCTTCTGAAGAATCTTGGAGTTACTGAAGTCACGCCTACAAGAAGAGCTGGAAAGACCTACAAAAGATCCACCAGACACCTAAGGAGTATCACTTCACTTCAATCCGAAAAAGTGGTTATCTCTTAATAATATCTCCTCTGACTTGCTTTGGAGTCATATCTCATCTATCACTTAACTTCTTACTAAACCAACCTAGATCAGAAGCACATATTGCTACAAGTAAAGAGGTAGAACCACTAGGATATTTCGACACAACCTATGCTCCGGGCGCTCTGTTGATCAACTTTATTATACTTGTATTTAATCGCATACAGATGACCTTTTTAATAAAAGTTGTTAGTAAAGGTCAACCGTCTTCTTATTCTTATTTATTTACCATCACACCATCTATCTCAACGGTCGAAAGGCTCTACCTAAGATCTATTAGCTATAAACAAAGCAAATAAAAGATCATTGCGTGGTGGAGGCGGCGAGTACCGATCCCGGTACCTGTCGCACGCCATAGATTCACCAACTATATACATAATGAAATCTTATCTTATTTACAGACAACGGAACGACAAAATCGCTAAGTACACACGCTATCGAATCTTTCTGTCAGATTTTAGCTTTGTGGTAAAGCACAAGGAAGGTACGGAAAAGCCCGCAGATATCTTCAGCAGATTAGAATATCAGATTAGGATATCAAGAAACAAAAAGAATATGAAGAAGGCAAGGAAAACTTGCTGCGAGCAGAAAGAAAGTGACAGATGATGTTAAGACATCAGAGGACCAACTTGTATTCCGTTCCATTGCATTAGAAGACAGCGTGCTCGCAACAGATGAAATTATTTCCAATAAAAAGCTAAATCAAGAGCAGAAAAAAACATACGCAAACATTATTGCAGTATAGAGGCAGAGCAACCAGAAGATACAAGCTGTAAAGTATCATCAATGAACGATGGTGTGCTATACCGTAAAAGAAAACACCCAGTATTAGGTGAAATATTTTTGCTATGCACACCTAAAATCATGATCCCAAAATGGTCTGAAGATGTACACAAGAAACTAAGTGCTGGACATCCTGGCCTAACTAAATTATACAGGACATTATTGTTAAAATACTATATACCATCTTTGGAAGCATCATTAGCCTATTATTTAAAACGCTGTAATGAACGTCAGAGCTATAAAGCTTCCCGATAAAAACACAAGGTGAACTTTGGACCAATCAGTAGGAACATTACATATTTGATGCATTTAGCCCTATCGTTGCTAAAGGAAACTTTAGAAAATTTGTCCACATTGCAGTAGAATATACATCGCACCTCATAATAGCAAAGGTAGTTGATTCAATGACAGCGCAATCAATAATAGATTTCCTAGAACAAGAAATAATACTGAAGTACGGATGTTTCAGTTCTTTGGTACTAGATAAACATCCATTACATTCCAGTACAGCACTACGCGACATGGCAGAAAAGTATAGATTTAAGCTGAGATTAAATCCAAGTTATTCCCATTCTCGAACTGGACTATGTGAGCTTACTCAGAATACTCTTTAATAAGTACATAAATTTTATGTACAAAATGATATGAAATCTTGTGAAAAATGCATAGCTGTTTTCTCGATAAATTCACAAATATCGACAAATACTGGGTTTAGCCCATATTTTATCGTGTACGGGTATAATCCGAGAAGTATCACAGATGCATAGTATGGCTTAAAACATAGCTTACATATCACAAGAGAGAAACTTAATTACATACATCAGAAAATAGCCGGCAAAGTACAAAAATCATCCACGAGACAAAAGAAATATTATGACACACATAAATCTCAAGTATCGTTTCAGGAAAGCCAGTGGGTATGAATTTATTTTTCCTCCAGGTTTCCCAACATACCAGAACACTTTACAATGAAATATGTAGGGTTTTGTACGATAGTACAAAAGAAAAACAATAACCAAAACTTGGTAAAGTCTCCTCCACACTTTAGACAAAAAATTCAACTTATTTCTGTGGATAGAGTTAAAGACTTTCACGAGGACAGATATAAATGATTCACTGAAGAAATGGGGATCAGCCGAAAATTATCATACATATACACACAGCGCAAAAAGCAAATCAATGCGGATAATTTTTCCATCATCCGCTGAGAGATCCATAGGAGAGAAGCGATCTTGCAGATAAAACATCACAGCAACGTCACGCCAGAAGCCACCCATTCCATACACAAGAAACCAGTCAGCTGCAGTTCGAGTGAGAAAGAGAAAGAGAGAACAGCTCAAGGAGAATTATTTTTCTCGTGCAACAGCTATAGGAGAGGCATTAACTATATACACGGTTTAGGCTATACACATGTAGGGAGAAGAAGAGAAAAGAAAAGAGAAAGATCAATTTGAAAATCGAACGTTCTTAGAAGTTTAAACATTTCAAATGTGATGCACCTTCTCTTTATGGTACTTGCTTAGCAATTTTTTTATTCTGACGACAAAAAAATCATGAAGCACTGCAACTCTGATGAAATGGTTTTTAAGCAATATGGCTTCTCTATAGCCAAATAAAAGCCGATCATACAATATGAGGATGTTCAATTTATTCCATATCGACTCCACCTGGGTTTCAGCGCAGTACACATACAAAACGAATGATGCAGTGGATAGGAACAAATAGTGAGAATTCTTCATGAAAGTGAACCTCAATTTGTGAACAAAATCTCCCAAATTATACCAAATGACTTTCAAAAGCATACATCAACACAACAAAAGCGCATGATATTTTCATTAATAAACTTCGGTTAGAGTAGTTACCCACTTTATGAAGTCCAAAAATTGAAACAAAAAGTCTACCAGACGCAAAACAGAGTAGCTACCTAAATGAACAAATCCAAAACATAAAAGAAGATAATTATAAATTAACACATCTAGTCGAAAACGTCATAATAATTGTCGAAAAAATGATTTCCAATGTACACAATGAAATTAAAAAAATATTGTGTTCAGTGGCGACGAACGAACGATTTCTCATAGCACTTTTGAATTTTCAAATGAAAGAACAACATTTTGACAATATAATAAAAGTATATTGCGAAATATTTCAGACATATTAATCAAACCAATGTCGACAAGAGAAATCATAAATAAAAATCCAAGGCTCCGAAATTCAATTCTACAAGATGATTTAGGAATGTTTTATTAATCAACAAAAAGTTTCTTAAACAACTTTGATTCGGCATTAACGAACTTGAATCTTATCATTTACGTACCAATAATATGCCAATGTAATCACATTTTATACAAAATATTTAATAACGGCTTCTTATCCGATTCGGCACATTTGAAACTGACCTTACCAAAATACGCAATCAAACCAGAAAATTCTATCTTAGAAATCAACGTATTATGCTCACAGGAACAAATGTTGACGATATGTAAAGTTCAAATACAACCAAAACGTTACAGATAGATTGCATATTTGAATTAGTTTTGCGATACAACTCATCAAATCGGCAAAATAAACATCGATTATCAAACCAGGAAGAATTTTATATTTATACACCATCAGGATAGCATATAGTAACAAGAAATGAAGTAACAGTACTGAACGGTCATGCACAAATAAAAATACAAGATAATAAAACAATTCCGTATATATATATATATATATATATATATATATATATATATATATTATTTTCATATAAAGAATTTTGTGTTATTTCAACGTTTTAAAACTACCAAGTAGACATATAAGTGGACTGGAAGTAAAGAACTATAAGCGTTTCTTATAAAGAAATATCATATATTTCTTATACGAAACTTTCGTTTCCTTTCCAAACTTTGCAAAAGACAGATAGCCTAGATAGATAGAAAAACTTTGAAGATAGCCTAGATAGTTTATTGGCAATTTACCCAGCAAATTTCAAGATCTGCATTTGCATCCTATAATGTCATGGCTAACAATAATCTTAATTCTAACATTATTAATGCTATTAACTGTGATTACTTTAATTTTGTATAGTCTTTACCGAAGGATGAAAACTAAACAGCAATCATAAAACTCTATCATTTCAGATTATTACAGTCATTATTCCATTCTTATAATTAGTGTTATTTTTTATAAATATAATGATTTCTTGTGTTTTATATCGTGTGTAAAGTCAGTTTGATAAACTACAAGTAACCAAAACTCCAAAGGAAGAAGCTGAGGATAAGAATGGCACCAACAACACCTTTCCCCTGGAATCAATTCACATTCAAAGTGAAACCAGACAACAACGACGACATAGCTTTCTCCAAAGCAGCATTGAAGTCACCACAATCAACACTAAAAGCGAAAGTGGATTATTATTGATTTCGTATCTTTATATTAAGTGAACGAATGCAAGAGAGAAACGGGCTTAACCCTACTCAAGGGAATGATGCTCGACAAGCTGACCCTGCATTGAGAAGTTAAGTCACACTATTTTCTTTATATCCAAAAGTTATTTTAAAAAAGTGTAAAAGTGAGTAGAAAATAAACTTTTATCACATTAACAAGTAATGTAATACTCATAAAAAGAATAAGTAAAATAAAAGTGATACAATAAGTGAATCAGTGGCTCAACCGCACGGGGGGCCGGGGGCATTTTCCTCCTACTCTGGTCAGACATCAACTTTGCGGGGGGCGAGACGAGGCAAACATAGGCTACATGTTTCTTCTGAGCCTCAACATTTAACGCTAAAACAGCTTTGAATGTTGGTTATACATGTTTTCATTCATTGTAAACAATTGTTTTAGTAATTATATATAGCTGACAGCGTTTGAAAAAAAATGTATTTTTTCAACCAATGTATATTTCCGTCTCATTTTTTCATAAGTCAAGATTGCGGTCTCTTTGATTCCTCATAGCATTGCTAAGCACAAAAAAATAGTCTACTGTTAAGAAAAAGAATATACATATATATTTTTTAAAATGTTTTATTATTCTCACCAATACAGAGACGAAAAAAGGAAATAGCTCAATAGTTCAAACTTAATCCACTAGAATAAACTTATTTTGATTGTAGCGCATAAACTTCTGCCAATCTGCCTGGAACAGTGGGTACTTACTCGTTAACTGGCTGGGAATATGTTCAGTCCTCATTCAAGTTCTAAACATTTCTTATTTTGATTTGAGTGAGTTTAGTTTAGACAATGATGAAGCGACAGCAAACATTGTTTCCCCTATTAAAATTTAAAGGAAAGAAAGATGAAGAAAGAACAGATTTGCAGACCGAAACGATGGAAATAAGTAAGTACTAGCTCAATTTGTAAAGCTACTAATCAAATGGGTATCCAGTCCAGTGGGTACTATCCATGGACGCCCGCAATGCGAAAGAGGGAGGGGGACATTCATTGCCTTGAAATTGTAAGATTGCATAGGCTGTTACCAGGGACGGCGCCAGGGGGAACGTGCCCCCTAAATTTTCCCTTGGTCCCCTTGTTGTGTCCTTCAGAAATGGTAGATGACATGTAATACTTTGTATTATTATTACACAGTTTGAATTATGTTTGAATTGCCCAACCAATCTTATGCCCCTCCTGTGCTCCCCTCCCCAACTGTCGGAAGTTAGAGCCCTTCCTGCTCACACAAGTGCTTTTGTGTTACACAACATTTCAATGCCATTAATTTTTCATGGAGTTGTCGATACTTTTGTTTTCCAACTATAAATATAATCCTTACTTTTTTTATAAGGGTTCCAAGAACTTTTAGTTTGTGCAGCTTTTGTTCTCTCTCCTGAAAAAATCATCTGGTCGTACCAGGTGTAAGTGTAACTTTTACCTTATATTAATAGAAATAAACTTTAACTTGGAAAATTCTTCAAAACATATTACACTTACAAAAATGAATTAAATAACTGTCACATACCACTCCATTTGAATTTATAGTTTGTCTTCTTTGATATTCGCCACCCACTGATCACCCTTACTAGGTCTTTCCTTGCAGATACATTTGAAGCATTGGCGTATAACGGCTTGAATTTTGGAGAAAACTAGATCCTAAAGACAGTATATTAACACATCTCAAAGTAGAGCCAAGGACACTTGATAAAGAGTATTGGAATTGTCTTTGATGAGAAACTCACATCTTGTTAAGGACACTATAATTTTTGCTTTATTTTCTATATTGATGACAAACCATTGTTACTTGAGACATTTTGAATGTGTTTCTCTGGATATCCTATAGAGTTCTCTCAAAATACCTGCCTTACATAAAACACGCGTCGTTTTCACATCCAAATACGTGTTTTCACGATTGCATATATGAGTTCAAGGAATTGGCCTCTGGAAATGGTAAGCCCTAAAGAGTAAGTAATCAGTACGTTCGTAGTATTTTAACGCTTCGTAAATACAGCAAACTGAGGCACTGCTCGATGTACAGTCACATACACTTTCATTGTCAAGTTCGCCGTCCGTCTCTGCATCCTCTCATTCGACACTCAAAGCTATCTCGCACGAATTATCACTGGTACCATTGTCGTATCCATCCATCAATCGTTATTTAAAGGTAGCTCACATGATGTACTACTGGTAAGATCTTCTTCGTCTCCATCAACTACTATTACTTCGGGGCCCTTTACCACACGTCATCTTGATCTTTTCACTAACTTCTAAGTCTACTAGGATATAACTAAAAGTAAGGACACGCTACTAATATTTATACAACTCAGAGACCCCACTCTCCTGCGAATGAAGTCACTTTGTTGCACAATATATTTACACAGTACCGTTTTCTCTCTTGTATATATTAATTCTCAGTTATCAGATCATTAATACTCCCATATTAATAATTATATAACTACCTGATTTGACAAGGAGACTAAAAGCAATATCTTATCAGTGGTTCATGAGTTATAAGTTTGATCCTCAATTCATAATTAGTTAGGTTAGAAGAACGTCTTGTACTGATTTAAGACGTTAGGTCTCCTTGTAACGCACTTGAAAAATGACTAAACAATCCGATTCCCTATCTTGGATAAATCCTATAGCCACCTGTGTCTATATATAATTCCTCCTCGTTTGGTTGCTCTACTTCACAAGGGTTCAATTACCTCTACTACACTACTATGGATTCTCGAGTTTCCTCTAATGGCTATTAATCTCAAGTAAGAATTCTAGTCTCTATCTGTTTGGTCTAAGGGTTATTGTTGTTCAGTATGAAATCCAGAATTTTGTCCCTGATGATCTAATTGTTAGAATTCTTGTCTACTTCTTGAAGTGTTTGATTGAAAATCACTAGATAAAAAAAATGTAAATTGTCAACGCTTTACGCGTTTCCTAAGTTTGGAATCTGTTCTGCATTGTCTCGGGTAATTATTTGTTTTCTTTGCATGTCTTGTTATATTCAGAGGTCAACTTACTTGAAATTAGCTGCATTCAAATAAAATTATAGATTCTGTAATGTTCAATTAATTTTTGTATTTCTATGAAAAATGAACTTGATTGAAACCAAAACGGAGAGAACAATTTTGTAACTGAAAATGATTTGTGAAATGGAGAACAAAATCTGATTTTTTCTGATACGAAAATGAGGCAACTTATTAAAAGGTGAAAACAATTAATCTGCGAACAAGAAAAAATGGTAAGGCCTTTTTGCGAAATGGAAAACAGAAAAATAAAGCATTTTCCGTGAAAATTTTTTACAAATGGGAAACAAACAAAACGAGAAAACTTTTTGAAAACGGAAAAGAAAAACGGTAAAAATAATTTTCTAACTCAAATACATTTGTAGATGAAAACGGGACAGCTTTTTCTAAAATAGAAATGAAAATGTTTTTGTGAAACAAAAATGGAGAAATAACATTTTTAGACGGTAAAATCTCTTTGTGAAACAAAAGACAATGGAACAGAAATTTTATTTTATAAAGGTAAACTTTGTAACTATTTTTCGTCAAGTAAGCCTCAAATCAGTTTGGTAATTTTTGTTGGATCTCATTTTGTATAGTCGGCAAACCTTGGTAGAAGTTGTGAATTTCATCTTTCAAATTAAGGCAATGTTTTGTTATTTCTAAATTCAACTTTTCTCTATTTCAAGAGTTAGAGAATTATTGCAATTGCCATGTATTTAAAAAAAATCATACAAGTCCTTTTATTTATTGTAAATTAAAAGAGTGACAATCTTGGTCCCTGCAAGTACAGAGATGTCATGTATATTTTCATTCATAGAGTTAAACGGTTTCGAAATTCAAAGACAGACTGTGATACCGTCTTGTTATAGGTTGAGATAAAATTATATAGCATTTGGTTGTTTTCAGCGTAGAATTCTGTAAATGTTAGATATATTTTCTTCTCCACAAACTTACGAATTTGTTCCATACATCTGTATGGAAACCAACATCTGTAAAAGGATAGTTGAAATGGTCATTTTCCATTCCTGATGGTTAAACCGAAAAAGTAATTCGGGTCCGCAATTTATTCGATTTGCTTAAAAATCAGATTGTCTACTATCTTGTTTCACGCCTTCCATTAATATATAAAGCTCTACGAATAATACGGGAGCTTTCTTTAAAGACAAGGTTAATAACTTAAATACTGCAGTTCTTTTGCCTACTTGTTATGCAACCAATCATAACAAGAATCATAACATCTGCTTCCTGCGTTTCGGATCACATTGTTGAAAATGTACATTACACATATTTTCAGCGGCTCAAGACTTAAAATCTCAACCGATTACGTAAACGTAGCAATTATGTATAGAAATAGATATATTCATAAATGTATACATATGTCTTTATATAAACATATCATTAGATATACATCCCTGGATATTTAAATATTTATTCTAAGTAAAAATATTTCATATCTCGTATGAAACCTCTATTATATAAAGTTGGAGTTATGTGTTTATATTCCTGAATCGATCTAATGTCCTCTCCCGTATGAATATTCAACAAGAGTTCACATGCAAATCAAAAACATGTCTTACCTAAACAAGTAAGATCTAAGTACAAGGCTTCCTCGTGTCCTGAAGACACTGTGATGAATAAAGACAGCTATCGCGTGCGGAAACACTGATAGATGGCTGGTTATTACGTAGCAACAATTAACATGTCTCTCCAACGGCATCTCTTTCTCCCAAATCTGAGATTACAAACTTCCAACGTGTGAACACTTTCCTTTCCCATCGTAGTAGAGTTCTCCCTCCCCTAACGGGTTAAAAAGGTTACGGTTTTAATAACATGACAGTACCTCCTTGACCGTAGGGGAAATATTAACTGTGGGAAACTGTCAAAATCGCAAAATAATGGGGGCAGGGGTCGATACATCCTCCGATAAAACAAGAATTCTCTACTACATATTTTAATTATTACTGGATTTATTGATTGGTGAGGAACGGGAGAAGAAAACCGATGGATTTTTCCTTTTATCTTCAAGATTTAAAGAAGAGAAGAGTGAGGAAAGAGTTGTCTACCATACGTTGTGTACATTAAGCTTGTCTACAGGCAACTTTTATACACAGTCAGCATAATCGAAGTATTCGTAACGTCTTGCATTTCTGAGCAGTACTTGAGGAGGCACACGGGTTCGTCTTGTTGTTGGTCATCTTGATTGAGGATTTCTACATAACGTCCTCCATTTCTTATCGAAATCATCATAATCTAATCTAATCCATCCACTATAAATTTCATTGAGTGATCACTTTAGACTGTTCATAAAGCAATAGACATTTACTTGAAGATTGTAATTATCATATTAAAATAGAGGAAACTGCTTGATTAAACTATAAAAAAATGAAAAATATATGGACACAAAACTTAATACGTACACCAAATATCGGAAAACTAGCTAGCAGTTTGATCTTTGATTATTTAACATATTGAAATTATTGACCGTTGCATAAAGTATACACTAAATGTACCAAAAAAATTGTACCATATTGGTCATTGATTAGTTATCATATTATTATCGTCGATTACTGTATAAATCATAGTTATTACTATAGTTTAAATCAAAAATGTAAATTTCAAAAACATCTCATGCAAGGTAGGCGGTGAGTGTAGACATGAGAACTCACCGTAAGAAAATCGGTTGACGCACGTAACGCCCACTGCAATCGCATGCATGGAAGCCGCCCTAATATATTCGGGCGATTTGCAGTATTATGCTACTGAGCGTCTCACCGGTGATGCTTGAGAGAGTTCAACAGATAGCTAATAGAGGACAGTGCCACTGCAGTAGTAAAAAAAGACACGACGTTGACATCAATTAGTGGTACATGTATCTCAATTTGGGGTAGTTTATGTTTCTCATATTAGTTTTTTTATTTTTTATTTGTTTTGTGAGCTCAGTATTCATTGAAACGAGTTATTTCATCGTATACATTGACAACTTCATAAAGTAATGGATATTAACACTTGTTGTAGTGCCCAGTACGATACCTTGAATTCACCGCTAATCTCTGGAGTT
This sequence comes from Lepisma saccharinum, assembly GCA_022664845.1. NCBI lineage: Eukaryota > Metazoa > Arthropoda > Insecta > Zygentoma > Lepismatidae > Lepisma > Lepisma saccharinum. Next base: position 40,733 of record JAGDQP010010207.1, read on the forward strand.
TAAATTCGATTCAAATATGAGCTTGTAGCAAGGTTTATTGCAGTGGTTCATACGATTCAAGGGGATTCGAAGTTAAATTTAAAGCAATAGATAGTGAATACAAGCGACGGAAGCATACACAGCTGATGCTTTTTAAATCCTCCACGCTGCACGCAGTCAAGCTCTTTCTCTCTTCTCATTTCACGGCAGAGTAACAAATATTTTGTTAGGTAAAGTTATTAGCGTGTTAATGAACAAAGGAGCTATGCACTACTTACATAACTTCTTTTCATCTATTTAAGGTATAGGTTCTTAGCAATACAAACCCAGCAACTAGTAATTAGCCTTTAGTTGACAAGCCATCTCCAGATTGCTTCCTTCATAACATGTAGGTGGCCGATTTAGCGCACGGTAGGGACAGTTTGGAAACAAAGTTTCTTATCTCTTTATATACAGAACACAGAAAGGAAATAAAATGTTTTCCAAAGTCTGCTTTATCAGAAGATTTTATATTACAATGAAAATACTACCAAAAGTGTCCATTACATGTTCGACCTCTGTTAGAACTTCTGCTTCATGATAAAAGTCCTTACTGCATCCCTCTCGCATTAAAACGTGTGTAACATAGCTCCAGACTTACACACAAACAGTCGACTCGACATGTTTACCGATGTCTGTTTTCCTTTTTTGAGACTCGTGTATCCCATGCTGCAATTTCGTGATATTTCGTTCAGTATCGGGATTTAATTTTACTACTTGCTATATGTTGATATTTTTTACACTTCAGTGTTTCCCTATTTCTGTTAGTGCAACATGCAAAAACGTTGGAGAAGGTAAGCTCTTTGATTTCTACTCAACCTTTCTACATGTTTGTGTGCCATTGCTGGTGTCTGTGACAATCGATGAATAATTAATGGTTCATTGCAGCCAAATTAATAATTATTTACTGTACACAAAGGTAAATTTTTGAGTAAACGAGATCAATTTGATGCTCTATTAACTAGTTTTTTTAGTGTAAATGTCGATAAGGTAAGATAAGATAAGATAAAATGAAGTGTTTGGGCGGTAACCTGTGTAAATTTCGAGATAAACACTTACCGATTCTCTTTCACATGAATCTTCTTTATCAAATCCAAGGAAGACATTGATAACTAATGTTGAAAACGTGTTTTCTTGCATACGGCCTTCATGAGTGAGATATGGGCAAACGTCTTCAATCTCGTTTCTAATATCATTATCTACCATCTCAATGGTAACCTAGAATTTTTTTAAGTAAATAAGAAAATAAATAAATAAAATAACAAGGAATATATTGTATGTTACGTGGGAAAAACAAAGTGAGCAAATTGAACCATTTCATAAAATCTACAACCTTTTGAATAACATTTTATTCGGTAAATTTGGATTTGAATATTTATTACAAAACAACTGAACTAACAAAAATATCAGGAAAATATCTAACAAATAATGTAACAAAATATTAAAACTATTTTTTATATTGCAAGTTTCTTCGCATGCATCCATCAACTGTACGACTATTAATTGTTTGATCAATCAATTATCACAATCAATGGAATCAGGGTGTTTAGCCAACGGCTTCAAAACGATTTAGTATTGTCTAATTCCAGAATATTTTGAAACCCCAGAGCGGACAAACATGGGCCATAAGTCATGAACGAAGATAAGAAATTCGTTTAAAATATTTACTTACAAATTTACAAATCGCTCAATAAATGGCAAAAAGAATCTCGAAAAACTGATAAAATAATGGAATACCACTTAGAGTGATTCCAATTACTAAATGAAAATCTCAAGAAAAGAAATTTTAAACAAGAAAAACATTAACTTGATTATATCAATTAAGCTATACAAACTGAACGATTTCGGAGACTGTAAAACTCATATTAAATTTATTAACTATGAATTGATTACTTTATTCAATAAAATTCAGTTGTCTTCAATTACAGAAGTTTAAGGAATATCAATGAATATTATTAACGTCGGAACAATTCGCTGCCAAATAAAAATTAAAGAACGCATGAAATATGAATGGAATTAAATTTAACAACCCGAATTTCGACGACTGCAATTCAATTTGAATACACTCCGGCAAGAAAACCACTCAACAACACTCAAACTACTATAAAGAAATCATATTTCCACTTACCATGTTTCACCATGAAATTTTAGGATACGTAGAAAGCAGTACCACCTGTATTCCGTCCTTCATGTTCATTTCGCCATCTTGGAATGATTTTCCAGACATTACCAACCCGAAAGATTGAAAATCAATAACCATTTGAACAAAGACAACTACCGTTATAGTATAATGATCGTATTTACTGAATGGAAATACTCTTTACAAAGAAGACCTATCTCTTCTTACACCGAATTTAAGTAAAATTGATTCTATTTATTTTTTTTATTTATGGTATCGATGTCTTCAAACTATATCTAGACACAAATTAAATTAAATTAATTTTAAAAAAATAGTTTAATAAAAAATGAATTATCTCCCTTCTTTTTAACCTTTTAGATTTTCTGGATGCGAACTTTATAATAGTACCTTAATTATCTATTTCAAGAGAATTTACAACTATCAGAACTTTTAGTAAATCATTAAATTCACTCTAAATCTAAATAAAAAAATGTTTAGTAAATCTTAATTATATTTGAATTATTGAAAGTTTCTTATTTAATTTTTACTTCGGTTTATTTCAACTACATACGATAAGAATTTAGTTTAGTTTTAACTCAAAACATTTATTAATCAACCTCTCTATTTTAAAGTGAATTTAATTTACCATCAATTATTAATTTAAATTCACAAAACTATTTACACAGTCAGTTCTTATTTAATGCCGATTTTAGAACGAACCCAAAAATTCCTCTTTAGAAAGGATCTTACGGCAGCGTGTTACGTCACAGCCCAAGACCACGTTTTCTGTTCCCTCTCTTTAACAATTAAAAACACGTCACCATTTTGCCAGTCTAAACACATAGCCACTCTAAAATTCCGAAGAGCCACTCTAAACACGCTTCCAGCAACTATATTCAGAATCGCCTTCTGACAGAATTTTCCAATGCTTTTCATTGCCTTACTTTACTAGTTTCTGAAGTAGAAGGCCCAAAGTGTTACTAAATGCAATTGCTCGTATCATAAATACCATTCCTAAAGCAATCTAACCTAAATTGAGGAATGGTTACTTGAGATGGAAGAAAAGTTATATGGTAATATTTTGGCCCTTGTACATAAGAAAATACAATATTAGGTCATGAGAATATTTGGAAAATACTACCAGAAAACTCTCTTGTATTTTCTGCCTTGTTCCTGTAAGTTTTATGTATGTAAGAGATTGAAATAATCATAATTTATTGCGTTATTCAGACCGTACAAAATGTACATTGAGTACAACGGTATAGAACATATGAGTTACAGAGCATGCAAAAGTACAGCTCTACAGTGTGAAAATAGAATGCTTGAGATAGAGGTACACAAGTAATCAAAGTCTTATACACAAAGATACAAAATACACATATACATACATAAGTAATACTTGTACATATTATAAACACAATTTGTACAATGTCATAATGATATAAGGCACGTTAGAAAAAATAATGTACGTGCTGTAATACTTATTATATCAATAATAACGCTCTCAATTTTGTCTGATACCTAATTATTTCATATCACAAGATAAAATTATAAATTTGAATAAAACACTTTTTTACCAGTATGTTGTGAATCTCTTTTCTGGATTTGAGTATATTGTCAATTTCCCGATTCGTGTATTCTTCTGTTAAAAAGACGGATTTATTTGTAAGATATTTTTTAAATCTTTCTTTTAAATTTTAATGCCGAATTTATATCTTTGAGATTTTGTGGAAGTTTATTATACAGAATCGTGCCCATATATTTTGGATCAACTTCTCGAAGAGTGCTGTTATGCGATGAAATTTCGATGTTTCGGGTGTCGTACGAATGTGTTTCTTTAATACATTTATAGTATTTTTTGAAGTTGTTTTTCACAAATATTAAAACATGGTAAATATATAAAGACGGAAGTGGTAAAATACTCTGTTCCCTAAAGATTGGTCTACACGATTCGTTAATTTTCATGCCTGTTATTATTCGGATGACTCTCTTTTACAAGGAAAAAATCTTTTTGCTGCTTCCAGAATTCCCCCCAAAAATAATTCCATACTGAAGTAGTGACTGAAATAATGTGTAATATAATATTTTTGCTTTGCTTAGATTTGATATGTTTCTTACGGTTTTTATAGCATAACAGACTTTGCTTAGTTTGTTACCTAGTTCATGCAAGTACTTATTCCATTTTAGATTTTCATTAACAACAATTCCCAAAAAATTTAACTATATATATATATATATATATATATATATATATGAACCATAAAAGTACAATACAATATGTTGTTACCCAATTTACTTTCAAGTTCACGTTTTCGGAGATTACTACCGACTACAACCCCCCACCCCGACAAACCCTTTCTGGGGGGGTTACCCCCACAGTCTCGACAACACCCACAACTTTAAAATTTTGCTGTGGAAAAAGTTGATAGAAACCGTACTAAACTTAACTTACACCCTACTAATTTTGAATTTACAACACGAAACTGAAAATCATGGCGGAAACCCTACGTGATTCCCTGTTAAACACCGGATCAGTCAATGAATATAAGTTAGAACAAATTTATTCATGATTTTTTATCAACATACAGAAAAATAACTACTATATCCATATATTTACAGGATAAGTATATGTAGGTACCCGGGCAGCTTGTCACACAAAAGATAACAAACAAATTGACCCTTCCCCACTCGACCGAAACATTCTTAAAGGTCGAAAAGTGGAGTTAGAAACTTGTTGCAAAACTCTAACATAAAAAAATACCACTTGTATCGGCAAAAGGTACTCGGGTACCTCGTCATACACATAAGGGAATATTATAATTGATGTTTTTACCTTTTTCACAAATAACCTTGTCTATGGTAAATGATGAAATTAACACAGATTATGCCATGTGATGGTGTACTAGTAGCATACCCAGTTGGCAACTGGTAGATCCTGGTTCGATTCACGCTCGCGCTGGCTGTCAATATTTCCGTGTTAATTTCAGTATTATAATACCTAACACAGTATTTATTATCTTACGACACCACGTTACAGTACAACAACTACAACGTGATTCAACTACAACATTTTTGCGATGCAGTTTTATTATGACTACAATTCGAACCCACAGAACTTCTGCTCTTACACATATTGGAGGTGATCGCTTAGGTGGTTAAGAGAGAGTCAATCAGTCAAAGTAAATGACATTACTTAAATGTGAAGTATCAAGCAATTCTGCTCATACCTTCCAAGTGTTTTGAACTGACGGTATGTAAGTTAAATAAATGATTTGATTAGGGACCAACTGTCGCATCCCTAAGGCAGTCAATAGGGAGGGGATGAATTTGAAATGAAAGCATCTAATATGACGAGGCTAGGAGAACGGAAGATGTACTTCCAGCGAGGATAAGATGTTAGTATAAGTTAGTAAGTCTAAGATGGTCAAAATTCCTCAACAAAATAGTTAAATCATGAGTTTTAAGAACAGGTGGTCGATGTTGTTAGGATTTTTATCTAGGCATACGATGGATATGTCGGAAAGGTTGAACAGTACTCAGGGTATGTAAGGTAGGATGAGGGGAGTGGATCATGCTATTCCAGAATGAACTACAGAGTGAGCCAAAAACACCGGTAAACATTGCTAGAGATAAATCTTCATGAAGTTGCAAAATTCGAGTATCTCTGCTGTGTCCACTGGTCGGTTTTGGACACAGGTTTTGTACATGTTGGAGTTGCACTAGATGAGATTGAGCTATATTTTGCCATGCAGGGGCAGCATAAGTAAGGATGGAGCGGATCATCATATAAATGTTCAGTTTAGCTTGAAGTGTGATTTCTCGACTGCGGAGTACTGGGTAGAGTACAAGAAGAAGAGAGACAGCTCTATTGGCGATAGTTTTCAGATGTTGTTAAAAGAGTAGAGTTCTATCAAGATCAACTCCAAGATAACGTGCATATGGACTATACGGGAGATCCGTGCCAAAAAGTGTAAGAGGTTGTAAGAGACCAGTGTGACGTTTGGAAAAATGGACCACTGTTGTTTTTTCTACATTGAGTTTCATCCTACATTTGGTAGTCCAGTTCTCAATAGAAACAAGATGTCGTGGTGCATATAGATGCGAGTATTGAAGATTGCGTGAGGAGGCTGATTTGACTGTCATCTGCGAAAGTGGCTAGCTTGGCGTGTAAATAAATAGGTATATCATAAGTATATAAATTGAAAAGAAGTGGTGCTAGAATAGATCCTTGTGGTACTCCTGCAGTGACTGGATGAATGGTAGAGTCATATTCTTGAGAGTTAACGTAGAATCTGCGATTTTGTAGATATGATTGTAGAAGACGGAGGTATTGATTATGAAGCCCCATAATGCTTAGCTTATATAGCAGTCCCTTATTCCAGACCCGATCAATGGCCTTGTAGGTATCCAGGAAAATGCTAATAGTATGTCCTCGGTTGTTAAACTGCAAAGTTGTGCAGTAGTGTCATGTTTCGCATGGAATCCAAATTGATGGTTTAGTATTAAATGTCTTTCATGTACGTGTTTGGTTAGACATTTATGAATTAATCTTTCGAAAACTATGCTTATGGTGTAGGAAGATAGAACGATAATTTTGCGGATATAATAGATCTTTTCTAGGCTTAGGTATTGCCGCAACTCGAGCAAGCTTCCAATGAGGAGGAAAGTAACTGTATTGTAAGATAACATATAAGAGCCTGGTAATCAGCACAAGCCTCTTTCTAGGTAGATGTTTTAAGGCTAAAGGAGAAATCTTATCAGGTCCGGGTGTTCTACTATTGTGTAGCTTTTTGATAACTGATTGCACTTCACGTGGAGGGATGAGGGTAGCCGGATCGAAAGGATTATAAAAAGAATTGAAATGTAGATAGCGATTGACTGAGGTGATAGTGTCTTCATCATAGGGTTTAGCGTTGACCATAAATTGTGTTTCTAATTGATCAGCAAGTACTTCAGCTTTATTATTGAAAGTGTAGACGAGTCCGTGAAAGCCATGTAAAGGTCGGTTGATTGTTTTCAAATTTGTTTTAGTGAATGATTTGGTAAGAGTCCAGAATTCATGATTCGGTTCGTTAAGTTGTAATTTTTTAGAACTAATTTTTGCTGCAATTTTTTAGAACTAATTGTTATATGTCGAGCCTTCCAACTCACATTTTACTTCTGAATAATAAACTGGGATGAATTTTAGATGCTCCACCGGTCTATATCTCTATTCATATACTAGCATAATAAATTATAACCCAAAACTTACCTTTAAGAATTAAACATTGTTGTAATTTTGTAGACCAATTTTTTTCTGCAATACGCTGAAGACGAAATTTGACTCGACATGAGAGAAAGTTCCAGAGGGTTTTATATTCAGGATGTTTAGTAGTTTGCCATTTTTTACGTGTCCTTCTTTTTAGTGCTATAAGGGCATGTGTCCGTAACTGCTCTGGAAGAAGTTGCAAGATGGAAGATGACTGACGAGTAGAAGTAGTAGTGAGATATAGGGCTGATTTTATTGTAGAGGTAATGGTGTCAACTCCTTTTCGAATGTCATCCGAAGAGTTGAGTGGTATTCTAGTGTCCGTGGTATGAGCTAAGAGTTGACAGCAACGGTCCCAGTCAGTAGTGTAAACAGGTGGTAATTGAAGGTTTTCTATGTAGTGAACCTGATGAATATCCATAATGACTGGGATATGATCAGAATCTAAGGCTGATATAGCATGAGAGTCATCAATGACTACAATGCCTTTGAGAAGAGTAATATCAAGAACATCACGTCTGTCTCCATTTTTTGGAAAATGGGTTGGCTCAGTACTAACTATGGGAATGACATTCAAGACGTGGTATAGAATGACACAGTACTTTTCCAGCTTGGTTGGAAATGTGGGAATTCGAAAGTGAGTGTTTTTAGTTGAGATCACCAGCTATTAAGACTCTAGCACCCAATGCACTTAAGTAGCGAATATCATCAGTATTTAGTGGTATACTAGGTGATTTGTAGGCTGCAATGAAGATAATGGCTGAGTCGGAAGTATGGAATTTGACACCAGTGGCTTTTATGGACTCTAGAGCAGGAAGTGGAACTTGGTAGTTACACCACTACTACTGACTGGGACCGTTATTGTCAACTATTAGCTCATACCACTGACACTAGAATACCACTCAACTCTTCGGATGACATTCGAAAAGGAGTTGACACCATTACTTCTACAATAAAATCAGCCCTATATCTCACTACTACCTCTACTCGTCAGTCATCTTCCATCTTGCAACTTCTTCCAGAGCAGTTACGGACATACCCTTATTCCACTAAAACGATGTACACGTAAAAATGGCAAACTACTAAACACCCTGAATATAAAACCCTCTGGAACTTTCTCTCATGTCGAGTCAAATTTCGTCTTCAGCGTATTGCAGAAAAAAATTGGTCTACAAAATTACAACAATGTTTAATTTTTAATGGTAAGTTTTGGGTTATGATTTATTATGCTAGTATATGAATAGAGATATAGACCGGTGGAGCATCTAAAATTCATCCCAGTTTATTATTCAGAAGTAAAATGTGAGTTGGAACGCTCGAATATAACAATTATAAGATATTGACAATACATCCGTAGTCTGCAACAATGTCAGTAAGGTTCTGGATGCAAAAACAAGATCTCCGAAATTAACCAAACCATTAAATCTTGAATTCAGCACTCATCTGTAAATCTGACGAATCTCTGCAGTAAACTGTAATGGTAATACTCTTCAAATCATAGGCCAATATATCACTAATTACAATATAGTTGGCTCCTACAAAATAGGACATCCAACAACAACAGAGAAATCCCACGGTGTAAGATAAGTAGGTGCGGAAGCGAAGCAGCCAATTGTGATCTCTTAATGATGTTTCGCTGGTTTGCCACTAGGTTCGCTGCGAACTGAGGGCCTAAATAGAGTAACCTAAAATATATAAATACTGGGTATTGTATCAGTCGCCATTTCTACAGTACAAGTAAACGAACTAATTACAAAAGGGGTTCTAGACTCAATTGTACTACTATGCTATAGTGTGATGTATACATTACAAATTTAGGAGTATACCTTATTTACAATAAAATTTCGTTTTTTAAAGTAGTGAATAGTTTATTTATTGATCTTTCTATACACGTTAGAAGACAATTTATCACATTAGATCCTGAAAGATGTTTTGGTATGTTTTTCTTATTAAGAATTTTTAATGCATTCCCATTCCACGTACAAAGCTTCCTGTTAAAATTTTAACATTCATGAATAGAACACCGTTTATTGCCTTGAATATTTTTAGTGTTTTACTTTTTGGTTTTCTAGTAGAAGAAAAAGAGTTGTATTTAATTGAATGTAGTTTAAAATTATGGCTGTACACTCAATGACATGTCTATAAACAAAATATTATCTTGCACTTGAAATATGATAATATAGAATCAATGGAAAATGTTACATAATTCCAGGTATTTCTTTTGTATAAGTCGGACGTTCCATTTATAAGCAGAAACAGAGCAGTCACAGGTGGTGTCAGGTTAAACGTGATGTGCACCGTATATTATAAAAATAATAACCTGAGTTTTTCTAACCCGTCTTGCTTACACTATCGCTCACTCGACATACTGTCCGTGTCTTTTGTAGCAACATATTAATGGTAATATGTAAATAAACATGTCACCATGATGTAGCATTACCATGATTCCGATTCATGGGCTTCTGAATTATTTCGTTCGGAGAAATCATGCTCGACGTAAGCTAAAGTAATACCTAATTTCAAATTACAAAAACTAAAAAGATGGCTATTCATTAAAAACTCCCCTGGATCTTTCAAAAGATTGAAGTTTATGTTAGGTTGGGTTACCCTAACTTCTATTCGTTACAGTCATCTTTAACTGGGATTAACGTCTTTAGTACTTCACTGGTCCGAAATAATGTAGGCCTACTAAGCATTGCGATTTCTCGTCCGGGGCATAGCCTGCATAACGACTCATTCTTGATTCTATAAATACCTAACAAGAGTCGGTAATCCAAAAAGTGTAACGAAGAGCCATATATCATTATTATTTCGTTAAATACGCACTCGAGTTGCAGGGCAGCATGCGGAGGAATTCTATTATGATTTATGAATGACATGTTTGCTACAAAAATCACAAACATAATGACGAAAAAACGAAGACGGTTTAGGTAAAGTTTGATTATATACTTTTCTTCATTCTACGCGATGCACATGACGTTTAACGCTGACTCCATGTGCTCACCCCAACCTGGAAGCAGGCAAATAATCCAAAATGCGTTTCGCTCTTTCACTCTAATTTCACACTTGCACGCCTCGAAACTTTGTTATATTTTGTGGACCACAAAGTAAAGTGTACCCAAGAATTATTTGTGTAGTTTATCCTTCCGCTAACAAGTAAGTCGAGAATTGAAGCATACAACCGAATAACGCTGTATGGCACATTGCGGAATGTGCTGAGTTACCGGTTGAATCACTCTGTACGGAAAATGACCGACATATACTGAAAGGTTCGTTTCGCCATTGGTCAAGAGATGGATGACACTAGTATGCATGAGCGGATTTGTGGAGGGCATTCCCCCGTCATTTCAGAATTACTTTAAATGTTTCATTCTAAACGATAGCTTTTAAAGTGATTGCCCCCCTCCCAGGTCTCTATCATACCCCCAAGGGTTTCTCCCCTAAATCCGCTCATGCTATGCTGGCAAACTGGTCTCTTAGCGGAACAACGCTGTATGTGCAAACAAGAAAGCGGACGGCAGCGAAGTCAAGGTATCTGCTGCATTGTGCCACACAGCGTTATTTGGCGGGAGCTACAATTTTAGTTTACCATCATCTTAACCGAAATATTACCTATTTATTTAACAATATCCAGATACAGGGCAATTTCAGTTATTTTACAATGGATATATTTGATAACAAATAAGATATTGGAAAGAATTGGCCCTGGCTTTATTCAGGTACAATTTTAGTATTTGTCTGGAATAGTCGAGGAATGCTCAGTCAGGATAGCCGATACCGGATATAAAACCCGGGTCTTCCCGATTCCAAGGGGAGCACTCTACAGATTGCTCTACGTCTAGTTTACATTATGCATACTTTGTTGAAAATAAAAGAACTTCTCAGGTTAATGATTAAATTCACGTCGAGAATTTTAATTATGTTACTATAAGGTGACCTCTGTTTCCATGAAGACAAATATTTTACACAATAATCTCGTGGTGAATTTGAATGATTTTTATACTTCCAAGATGTTTCATAGTAAAATAAATAAATAAAGATTGTTGAAATTAAGCAATGAATAGACTTTGGGTTCTCCGCTGTATAACATGATTTGACCTAATCTAACCTTACACTAACATAACCAACTATTAAGAAAACAATAAAGGAAAGTGGGCTAATACAATAAAGAATTGTGTAGTGGACAATAAAGGGGCTTTCTTCGGTATTAGACAGTAATCTAGAACTAACCCATCACTACAGCTTATTTATTACATCAATGAGCCGACACATTAAACTGAGAGATCCGATTCAAAAAATGAAAGCCTGACAGAATCTATATATAAAAGTGATTAATATGCTTTTGGGTATCCTTAGAAGCATTCTAATAAATCAGTAACACACATGTTATCAGTTCTGAATGCACTGGGAAAGTTTCTAATGTGCAACCTAATTGGGATGATCACTATTATACGGTACATATCTAAAGTGGGAAAAACTTTACAGACGAATTAATTACACCAAAACAATAAAAAAGTTATGTAAGCATGTAGCCGATTCCGCTTCCTTTTCGAGATACAAGATGATACAACTCATACAAGGTTCTCAATTTGGAGCCCAAATTCTACAACTGTCACTGGTAAATATGATGAATATTTTCCCATAAATCAGAAACGATGCATTAAAATAAAATTTAGTTTAAAGTATTTGTAGCAATCCGGTGAATAGAAGATTAGAAAATATCCCATTGGGTTAAGGCGCCAATTTGATATATTGTTAACCCTAGATTATTAAACCGTAGTCTGACAGACTATGTGACAATTGCTGAAATCTCCCCCACCCCCTTCCACTAGGTCCACGCATCTCATACTCCGTGTACCTTCAGTGCGTGAATAGGCAATGTAGGTGAAGGGTCGTTCCCTTCCTACTCGCTTTCTTTCTGTATCATTTTAATTCGCGTCGTCTAGTAAACTACAGTTTAGTGTTAGCGTTACTTCCAACTTTGCTTACGCAGTATAGAGGACGAAGACGTCGTCTGATAGACTACGCGACTAATAATGGAGCCATGTGTTGGGAACATCAAGCCAGTACCTACTGTGTCAAGTAAACTAGATATGCAATTGAAAACTCTTTAAATATTTTTTTTTAGTTTATAACATTTGTTAAATTAATTAAAATAAGTTATTATTTATAAAAATGTTTTTATTTTTTTCTAAAATAGTGTCAAACTACGCTTTAGTAATAACGTTTGGCACAGACCAGTTTAGTAATCTAGGGTTAAATTATTTCAATTGCAATTGCGTAGTTAACTGGATATATGGTATCCTCTGGTGATGGCTGTTACGTTAAACGTTGATAAAGGACATGAGGAATATTTCACCTCGTATTCTAGGGAACATAATTTTTCTATTCCTGAGTGGTGTCCTTTCCCCACCTACTTATCTTACACCGTGCCTTAGAATTATTCTAATATAACAGTAATTCACATATTGTTAATTCTAAATGGATCGGAAAAGTTAATAATTTCAAAACTGTAGACTAATTGGGGTGATCACTATTTTGTATATCAGTAGAGGCGTAAGGCAATATGGGACCAACCCGTTGCAACTGAACTTGGTTGATGCCCGTTCACGAACACAATCAAAAGCTCACACTGCTACTTTTGGCCGGAATATCTTATTTTTTATTATTCCGAACTCCACGGGAAAACTGGTGGTTGCACGGGGGCTTACGTGCCATGACAGATATCTTCCTGCCATTTGCCGTAATCTATACATGAGAATGGTTATTTAGACTGCGGAGAGTTATGACTATGAGTCATTAACTCATTAGTCAAGCACAGAAGTAAGAGTCCTGGACGGCAAGGCTATTACGTCACCGACCACCATCGACCTGCTCCAATGAATAATTGTATCAAGCGATTATTTGAATTTGAATTTTATTTATAGCCTTTAGGCATCTGAGGCTCAGGGAGGGGAAAGGATTCGGAAAGGTGTCAGCCAGGGCCTATATTGAAAGTGCCATCCTGCCATTTGCCTGGTGTGACTGTGGAAAAAGCCTGAAAAAACCTGTCAGGATGGTCTGCCGCTGGGATTAAACACAGGACCTACCGAATTTTATGCCAAAACTCTACCACTGAGCTACGGCGGCTCGGTATCAAGCGATTATTGTGTCGGCGCGGCCCCTCGTGAGATGCGTCATCGGGCGGAGGAACCGCTGGCTCCCCGCTTACTTCGCCACTGATGCATATAATCTTAAAACGACTTTAAGGTATTCTAACCTTAAAGGTGCATGTTATCACCAGTTAAACGATCTGGTAGAGATACTGTCTAAAGTTCAACCATGGCGCGTTGTATGATAAAATAGAATATTTGCATCCACTTTAGGTACTTCAAAGATGAGGAAACTCCTTCGATGGAATAATAATTTCGGATCAGGTTTTGAATTAATCAAACCATTGCATCTGATTAAAGATGACGTAAAGTAATTAATTTAAGTTTACCTCAGTGCTCAAAGTATATGTGTGTGTGAGTGGGGAGGAGCACGAGGGGCCATGTCCTTACCCATTTCATTTTGGATTTGGCGTACCCCTGCCTTTTTATCAATGGGAGCTCATTGCCGTTACTTTCAATAGGCAATCGCCACTGCTAGGTGCAAGCTTACCCTTACTTTCCTAGCTCACTTCTCCAAGCATTCCTTACATTTTCTAACGCACTTCGAACACTGATTTACCTAACCGAAGAATACCTAGCTTAACTCTCACTATTTTAATGATTAGGGAGGGTATCTGATGTGCAGCCGAATATTTGATTTTCATTTGTCGCAAATATCTCCCTTCCAGCCATGCTCTATTGTAATCCCTTCATGGCCCTTATCTTAATTTCTTTTTTTTTTTCTCATTTCATTTGCAATTTGATATCTACCCCAACATAGCACAAGTACATCCTATGGACATCATTGGATGCAGTCATACCATTCATTTTGTGTCCACAGGATGAGTATATCCAATGGAGAAGGCAAGGGACGTCCTTTAGACTTCCAATGCTCTTTAGACTCAATGGTTATGTAAAAGGTACAATTATGGACAACTACGGATTTTAACGGATGGGCTGTAACATATGCACGTACGTCCAATGTACGTCTCATTTTATGTCCATAAGATGTCCAGTGGATCCACAAGAGCAAAATTTTGCTGGTCTACATTGGGAATTGTTTTCAGAACGTTACTGACAATTTTTGCAAACGAATTATCCCATAAGTAATGTCGTATGTGCGATGACCGCTGCAATAACACCATCTGACGAGCGAATAGTGAACTAGGAGGCCCTTGCCCTAGCTGAGTCATATAGGGCACTTGACTGTGCAACTGATTGTAGAAGGAAAACGGTTTACTCTACTGGTTGGAACTGGTTTGTGTTTGATAATGGCAGTATCAGAGGACCACATACGGCCTCTCATGTATGAATTTCACCAGGGACATCCATCCAGCGCAGCGGCGCGAAACAACAACGCCGTATATTGTCAGGGCGCTGTGGATGTATGAAAGTGCCAGAGGTTTCGTTCTGGGGACACCAGCCTCACCGATAAGCCATGGGAATGGAGTCTGATGCAGCTGGACAATGATGCCTTGCGAGCAGCAGTGGAGTTAAATCCAGTGCAAACTGTTGAAGAACTGGCCAGTGAACTCCATGTTACCCATTTGACCATCCATCGTCATCTGCAGAAACTCGGAAAATGGGTATATCTTGCATTAACGCCTCAACAGAAGTAGCAACGAGTTGATATCTGCAGTTCCCTACTCACCCATCACAGACATGAGCCATCTCTGGACAGAATGGCAACAGGGAATGCAAAGTGGGTCCTCTACAATAACATTACACGCAAGCGGCAGTGGATAAATAAAATAGTCTGCAGGAGTTGTGGCAAAACAGGATCTCCACCCCTGTAAAGTGATGTTGAGTGTTTCCGGATAATTCATTTGAGCTCTTGTCAGGTAACCAGACGATCAATGTCTACAGCTTGAACGTCTTAGGACTGCATTGTTGGAGAAACGTCCTGCTCGTTAATCGCAAGGGTGTGATCAAATACTGTTATAACGCGCACCTACTAACCTACTCACGGCAAGAATAATCTGTGCTTACATGGAGGAATGTGGCTGGGAAAAACTCCCGACTCGGCTTTTTCACCAGATCTTGCACCAACAGACTACGGTTTTTTGCAGCCTGCAAAACCACCTTTCCGGGAAAACACTGCAAGATGAGAATGGCGTGCGGTGAACAGTGATCTACTTCTTTGTCTCCAAAACCGGTGATTTCTTTCAGTGGGGGTTTCAACAACTGGTTGACAGGCGGCCGCTGTATTGTGACCATAATATTTCCAGATTTTCATCCGTTGGAAACTTATTTACTGTATAGGTGTGCGTACAGTGAGGTACATAACATTGTTGGTATATATATATATATATATATATATAT
>JAGDQP010010208.1:0-56563 GCA_022664845.1 Lepisma saccharinum
TTTTGTTCTTTACAGATTCATAATATGAACTGTTTAACACAAACTATAACTATGATAAGAGTAATACTGTTAATACGATATTAGCTAGTTTCCCGTTACTATCTTTAATTGTAAACAGCTATTTGGGCATCGTTTAATGTATTTTGTTTTTACTAAATAGAATAATAATGTAGTGATTTTTGCGTTAAACAGCTACAGGCCTATAAGCAAGGAGACATTTAATAATAATCATAATCATATCATTGCCTTATGTGAATCTTCTTTCCTTAAATTCAAAACCAAATGGAATTACACCCCCCTTATCAAGACTTCTTCATCTTTCGGCTACTGAATTTACACATTGATTTCATGCAGTTTATCTGGAGCCAAACTCAAACGAACAAAAATGTCGTATTGACTTTATTTCATTATTACGCTTGTTCGGTTGTTTCTTTCTCTTCTTTTCTCACTGCTGTAAGCTTGTTCACTTATTATTTTCCATGCATTCACCAAAACAGCAGAGTCCATTTAACTACCAGAGTACTGTATGAAGAAGAAAGATTATTCACGTTATTAAGTATTTTATCAAGGATATATTTTGTATCTATGATAATAAAAATACCAGTAACAATTTGAATTCCTTACTTAAGGTTAGGGATCACAGTGGTATTACCTATTTTAAATGTGTTCATGGCCTTCACACAGCTATGACCCACCTTATGCATAATATTGATCCGCAAAATACGTTGAAAACTGTAAACTCCAAAATTATAAATCGAACAATGGAAGCGACAATAAATTTTCAGTTAATTTCTTTACAACAATAGTTCTGTTGCATAGTAATTTCTAAATATGAAGAAAAACACAACCAATTTACTCTGAGTGTAAGTAATGCCAAATTAAACTACTCGTAAAATGCTAGTATTTAAATGTGTAAAACATGTCCACCATATTCGTATGTTTCCTCTCTAGACTTACTTGGGAATTTGTTTATCTGTTTCTACCCCCAGATGTTGGATTTTCTAGTTAAGTTTTCCCTTTTTTTTTAAGGTTTTTTGAATCTGTAGTTTCTCTAAATACATGTATATAACTAAGGCAAAGGACCATATATGGTCGCTTAACTTACGCCGTCGTATTTAACGTCTTTAATTGTCGAAGTAGAGAGATAGAATACATAGCCTTTCTAGATTGTCAGACTGAAACGCATAATATAAAAATATGTAATATATGTCAAAGAAAACGTGTTTATCGCAAAATTAGCTATAAAGACAAAAGTAATATACTATTCAAGTTCAAAGAATGTTCCACATCTTTTGAATTTGAGTTTTCTACGATTATTTCGAGATTACAAAGTATTTGACAGTTTTAAAATTTATAGTTTAATCCAAATATTCTTTACTATTTACCCAAGACGTTACTTTGTTTTCAAACGAAAATAATTTTTCTTGTTGAACGAAAAGCATACTTTATTATCTAGAACATAATACATCATTCACTTCTTTCAAATTAATAGACTTTGGCACATTTCCTTATATCATAGGTATTAAAATTTTGCTTTTGGGTGTGAATGATATAGAACTGTGAAAGTCGAAAGATTTGGTGTTTATTGGGGTGTAATAAAGCCCAGTTTTGCCAGGTGAACGACTTTTTCCAGCTGCAAAAATGAGCCAGGAGTTCTTATGAAATGTCTGAATTGTTCGTTCATGGGACTTCTTTTGCATTGCGATAGGTTTTACTTTGACCTTTATCGGGGCGGTTTCTCTTAATAAAAGGAGTCAAAATATATTGAGAGCCAAGGTCTAAAGTGTCGCGAATAATGTTTGAATGAACTACATTTTACTGTGGTCATGTTTTCCCACAATGATGTGGAGATTTCCGAATCTAGTAATGCGTTCTTCAATTCAAAGTGAATTTAAAGTATGTAGTTGTGGTCTATTGTCTATTTCACCTGGCCTTGTCAGACGCACGTTAAAATTGTAAAATTGGTTTGTCACGGTAATCTGTTTGCTTGCTGTGTACTTTGACTCAATCAGTGGCTTAACGAAATGTAATGGTCTTATTTAAGTTTTTTTGTATATGTGAATTTACACATGAGTTGGTTTTATGAGTTATATCCGAGCCTGCAACTGTCAGAGGTGAATTTATGTAAATACTATTCATGAAGATGTTGGTTTTTCATCAAGTCTAGGTATTAACACAACTTTACAAATATGACTGCAACTTTTCTATTTACAAAATAAATACAAATTTCCTATTAGAAATTCAAATATTTCAGTAACGTATGTTAAACTTCCAGTATAAACACATTTCTTTTAACAAGAAAATAAAATAACATTATTCATTCAATATGAGGAAAGAAAACAAATTTGAATTTCCCGCTTTTTGGTGGTGATATCTAGTGTTCTTTTAAGCTCACATCTTATACACTTTTCTATCACTTCAGTTTACACTAATTAACTTATTAGACAATCGTTTTCCTTCTTTTATTTTTCGTTTGTAGAAACAAAACCTGTTATATAATTTCTACAAAATATGTGGCCAGCGATAAATGAAAACAGTGGTAGGTTCATGTATTATCTAGTTCATGCACTATGTAAGGAATTCGCCATGCATAATAGTACCCTTTATTATTCAAGCTTTACCGCAATTAACTTAAAAGTACGATGAACGCGTGTCAACTGTTATTTCAATTATATTCGTCGTCCGGTTGAACGTAATAATCCCAATAGGAAATTCCCTGGCCTATATTATACAAAGTAGTTACTAATGTAAGCAACCACGCACGACACTTCTCATATCTTTAGAGCACGCTTGTCACATTTTTTTTTTTTTTTTTTTTTTAGATTTGCAGGTGAACAATTTGGGGGTTGGAACTTCCGTTAAAATTAAGGAATTATGTTAAAAATTTGAAACCCTGGGGTGCGATAGTGTTGTCCTTTAGATTTTTCCCAAACATTAGAAGAAAAATCTGCTTCTGAACCACCGGAATTGCCGGTAACTTTTGTTAAAAATGGCCAAGTGCGCTCTAAGCACGACTGGGGGGCAAGAATGGGGAAGAGAGCAGCTTGGACTTACTCTATCTATAGTAGTTGAGACAGAATCAAAATTATTGTTCTGCATTCAACCTTGACTATACATGCCTCGCTAGATTCTCATTGGTTCCAGGTATTCATAAAAATTAGGCAACCTGAATTTCAAGGTATTTTAAAGACACCAAACTATTATAAGACACATGCTATTATTTTGATCTTGTGGATGCAAAGTATACCGCACTAGAGGCGTTCGCACGTCCGAAGTCAATTCCGGAATTCCGAACACTCCTATATTGCATATCTCTCGACGTATACGTTGAACTGACAGGAATGAAACCAACCAGTCTGATAGACTCTGCGTATTTCTAAAAGCGAATTTTCGTGTTTGTGAAGGAAGTTCCTGGGATACGAAACTTGTAAGTAGAATGAAAATTTGGTAAATTATTTTATTTCTTTTCTCATCTTATGTAGCTACGATGGAAGATGACGATAATAACGTGAAGATAGCTAAAAGAGTTAGAGCTACGATTCTACTAACAATTGCGAAGGCGCCGGTCCCTTTATAGTATTTTGCCACGCAACCATTAATTTTATAAAATAGGCTGGCAACACTGACAACTTTAGTGTTCAGGTACTTTTCAATTTAGTCGAATACTGTTCGACTATTTAGTCGAAGCCAAGTTTGGCCCAGCTAGTTCTAACTGAATGGAAGCAATTTGAATAATTGAGTTTTTAAATGGGTTTGCAACACTGAACAACTGCACCAATCAAGACTGTTTCAGTGGCTTTGTATTAGTCTAGCCAAGATCTTTCCAACGACACCTCAGCATCGTCTCTACACTTTGCGATTCATGAGATATAGTTTTGGGCTCGGGTTCGCATCACTGACAACGGGCTGCTTGGAAATGGTAACACCCAGAGTACATTGCTATTGTGTCCAATAATGTGGTGCTGCTATGTCTAAAGTAACTAAAACAAATCATTTTATAGAAAACAGGTTGGTAACACTGGAAAGAGGGGTCCTTGGGGACCCTTCAAGTCCTGAAATACTACTTAGTATTTTTGCATTGTGTCAAATAATGTTTATGACAAGTTTAGGGCATCTATGTCTAATTGAATGGAAGCAATTTAAACAATAGATTTTTAAATTACTTAATAACACCGAACTACCGCACCAAACAAGACAGATAGTTCCGGCTGCCCTGAGCAAGATTAGTCAAGATATTTCCAACGAAAGCGTCTCTGTACCTCGTGTAGTTCCTTAGATTTAATTTGCAGACAAGGGCAGACAGACGGACGGAACGAGCGGGATTATAAGGTTCCTTTAGCTGTAACTTCGCTCTCAAGGGACCTAAAAAGACGAGAGAAAAGCACCTCTCCGCTGAGACAGAGCATAAATTAAAGAACGGTAGACATCAAAAGAGTGAATACATTTCTAGAGAACAAAAATTCCTTATTTTTATTTTATTTATTTAACAATCTACAGATACAGTCCAAATTCGCATATTTATAATCAATAACAACAACAGAAAAGGTTTTTTTGAGGGGGGCCCTATCTTATTCACAGTGTAATTTGTCTAGTTTGGCTGAGTAAAACTTAGTAATGATGGACAGCACCGGGTATCGAACGCATGTCTTTCCGATAACAAGGCGAGTACTCTAGCGACTGTTCTGTCTTGTCGGTACATTTTTTTATTTATCAAAAGTTAGAACATTTATATAGAATGAATCCACTAGATGGGTCTGCAAGTTGGTGACAGGAGACCGCTCAGCATCTAATTTTGGAATTAATGATTTTACTATGCTTCCTTCCAAAACCTGCGTTCAAAATTCAGACGGTAGTCGTATATTTATCACAGGAACTATAGTTATAAGATCTTCGTCGCCTTTAAATAAAAAAGTTAAAGGAAGTTTACAGTTGAGATAACACTGAAATAAAATTCTGCACTTAGGATACGACAGTTTATAAACCAATTATTTACTGTATTACATAACATATGGTTAATGTAGATTTATTTCAAATTACTACTAACAAAACTGGTAATTAAATTTCATCAAAAGGAACTCCTCAATGCGGTCGTTTTGTAACTATGAATTTCAAATATAAAAAAAAATGGACGTATAAAGCGAATGCATAAAACTGTGTGCTAGATTAAACATTTCAAAACGATTTTCACTTACTATATCTTTCTTTAAATACTTTGCTATACTTCAATATAGCATACGTGGGCTAAAACACGAAGTTACTTTGATTATCCATTAAAATAAGAAAATTAACCTAATCCAACTTTCTCGACTTTAATGAATATTAGATATAGTGCAGAAAATATAGTTCTAAAATGGATGCATTATGCACACAAAAGTTAAGCTATAAAATACTATGTTTGTATATAAATCCTTTTTTTTGTGTAATTTTTACAGGAAGAATTAAAATTAGATCTTCATTGGATCCTCTGTTGAGTGAAGTACTATCCATCTTCCAGATATTCCGATGTTTCCTATAAAATTTCCAGAGGAATGAGAGAGCTGAGAAACCTGTTAAATGTAAGCTTTTATACTTACTCACAGAAGCGGATCAATCATGTTATTTTGCTTATCTATCGTTATAAGTATTGTTTGTAATCAGTGACTCCCTGAACGTAATGTTCACAGAAAGCCACTCTAAATTATCGCAACAACCTTTGCTGATCATCTGTCAGTGAATATCATTAGATACTTTCATTCTTTAACTCTTGGAAACAAATACTAGGAACAAAAGACATTCCAATCAAGCTTAACACACTTCACTTTCCAAAAATGTATTTATGTAAAATGCTTCAGGTTCAAGGATTATATCTCTCTACATGATAGAACGGAAGGATAGCTAACAAATCAAAGTCTTCTAAAGCAATACATTTTTTATATTATCATCCATCTTAAGTTTCAATAATTCTTTCCATTGCAGAAAATTTACTGTACTTTTGAGTTTCTCTTCAGAAAGCATATTCTTTTTATTATTTTGCTTCAAAGTAAAATATTTCACTTTCTTTTGACATCTACCGTCAATTTAATATTTTATTAATGATAAATAATTTTCATAATTTTATAGAAAAGATTGTACGTCAATGTGATTTGTGTTTTACACAGTTCTTATATTAAACTGCCTATTACATTGAGAAAATTTAGTTATCACAATATTTTGCCTAATTATAGGATCCAAAAGATTTAAATTATTGCGGTTGGTTTAGGCCAAAAGTATAATATAATAAAAATGAGAACTGATAGTCTGAGTGGCCGTAGATCAGTTGCTAGAGCGATGAATAACCGCCCACCCTGACTGAAGATTTTCCAGTCTCGGGATAGTATCTTTAAGTTAGGTTCTGGCCTACATCCTTCCCACACCATTTTCCAGCCTGAACCAAAGATACCTAGAGGCTGTACTTAGGTCTCGATTTAGCTCTTTGGAGGTTCGAATGGATTTGAGGACGTTTCATGTGCTTTCTTATGTAACATGCTCTTGAATTGTTAATTAGCGGTGGAATTTAGTTTTCACAACATCAATTTAGCAACAGACACCCCCTCATAAGATCTGAAACAAGCTTGATGGCCAGTAAAGTCACGAAACCTATATCTACGTATTAATAGCCAGTTGTGTTCATGTTTCTAGAAAGTGACATTTATTAGAATATTTTTTTTTTGTTTTTGTTTTTTAATACGATTAATGTTATCTTGATTTAGTACTAGATAAAATGTGCTCTTCATTTTCATTTTCGTGCTAGTTAAATCTTCATGATTAACATCAACGTAACTGATCCATTCGAACACTTGAAGTACCTTGTCTTTTTTCTCTTCATTTGTTTTCGAAATATCTAAAGATTCACAATTTGCATTGCGTATACCTCCACATCAAATACAGATTTAGTTGTAATAGATGAACTACGCTTCTATTTCCTTCAAGCATGATATTTTGTTAGAAGGGTCTTTCAAAGAACAATTAGGGGGTCCTATTATCTGAATTTGGCCAACAATCTACGAACCATGTTCTATTCCTGTGGTCTTTTATTGTTATGCAAGACAAGGAGGATAAGTTTGTGTCCATGAAAATAAACTTTAGCATCTGAACTGCAATATGTCATTCAATCAGTCTAAAGTCAAAGTCTAGTGGGCTTCAACTATTTGCTAGATTCCCTTTGGTTAGATTCAGCAAGTTTGTCCGTTCCTGGCTTATAATAAGATAGCAGATTAATTTTAAAACTGTCCATAGGTGTATATAATCCGTCCATAGGTGCTTAGACAGTTGGCAACGAGGGGATGTCAACATGTATCCAAGTAAAAGGAAAAATAATTGTTGGTGGAAAATCAAATATGATGATAGCAACATTCAGAAACGTGTGTATAACTATTTTCTCCCTAATCAAAAGCAGGCAACTGCAAATTATGAAGCACTACAAAATTAAACACTACTTAAAATGAGTCAAGACTGCAGCTTATTATAAAAATAGTTCTCCCATTATTTTACATACATTTACACATTCTCAGATATATTTTTTTTATTTTGGGACCCTCTGACCACCCCTACCTCTCAGCCAATCTTCGCTCAGCCCCACTTCGCGCATTTGAAATGCAGCGAACTAAAAGTGTTCTCCACGGGACTGGGGCAGGCCATCCCCGGTATTCGTCTCCCTGCTTCGGTCCCTGACACGGCGCCGAAGCACGGAGTCGGCAGGCCTTGTGGTTCCTCAAGGTATTGTTTACATAAAAAAAGAGAAAATAATAACGAAGAGAGGGGGGACCGGGGAAGTTCTTTTAGCCTGGCTTCCGCTGGCAAATATAGGCCCTTTTTCCGCGAGTGGGGGAATTTCTTCTTTTACTATTTTTTTAGGTAGATTTCGAAGAAAATATACCTATTGAGATCGGTACGATATGAAAGTGTACGATCATACACGCTAGCGGCCATAATTTTGAAGATATTTGAACCAAATTTTTATATGTTGTTTCTAGGCTTAATAGCTCGGTTACGTTCGTTAAAGAGCAAAATCGAACCCATTGTTGTATAGAATACACAGCCTAAACCGCTGGGGCTATTGAAATCAAATTTGGCATAAAGGTACAACACCACTTTTTGATTATGAAAATGTTACCTAATGAGTTCAAAGACGCCATCTTGGATCCAAAATGGTGGACCTAAAAATCCATTTTCCACACCGTTTGAGCTAGACATACGAAATTTGGCATAAAGGTGCATTATGACGAGTAGCTTAGGGAAATATCACAACATTTGGCAATAGTTGCCATCTTGGATCCAAAATGACCGCCCAAAATCCCATTTTGCACACCGTTTGAGCTGGATAAATGAAATTTTACTTGAAGTTGTACTATCACAAGTAGCTCACGACAAAATAAGAAAACTTTCAAAAAGTCGTCAACTTGGATCCAAAATGGCCGCCTCAAAAACCCAATTTCCAAATCATTGAAGGTAGAGAAACGAAATTTTCAATGAAGGTGTATGACCAAGAGTAGGTTACAATAAATGGGGCAAATCTTCCCTTTGGGGGCGCAGCCAACTGTGGGAGGGTGAAGATGTACTCCGTGGTGGTGTAGTGCTGCAGGGAGATTTTTGTTTAGATAAAGGAGGCGCATCCTCTCAAAAGCACTGAAGTTGGAAGCGAACCCGGCTCCCAGCGAAACTTCGAAATCTACCTCAGCCTGTAGGCCTACCGAAAGGGATTTTTTTTATTTTCATTTCATTTTACAATACGTACATACATACATACATGGACCTGAGCTGTAACAAAATACAATCATATATTAAGTACACTGTGTTAGTGGTTTAATGTACTAAGTTTTTATTATTTATTTGGGTTAAATATTACTATTATTTATTAATGTTTTTCCTTTATTAATTCCTGCTTTTATGTTGTGACTTTAGTATTTTCTTAAGTGTCTTCCTTACTAATCCTATATATCGGTGTTATTAGTCCTTACATAGTTGTCTAGTTATTATTGTTAGTATCAGTTTTTTTTTATTTATACAGTCAAAATTACGTTATTGAAAACACTTCCCGCACTGTGCTATCTGTGTAACTATCTTAATAAAATTTATACTTCATTTTCCGTAATCTACTCATTAATGATATATAAAATATTTCTAAAATAGAAGCAATTCAAATACAAAATACAAGGACACTAAACAATCATTCATTTATATGGACTTCCGTTCCTCTATCTATACATTTTAAACAAAAAAAATATATATCATCAGCAAATTATCACAATAAGTATTAATAATAGTTTACATTTGCATTTAATTCCCTATGAATTGCTCCTTATCAGAATTTAATTTTTATCCTTCACCTATCTACTCTAAGCTAATCCTAACTATCCTAACTACTTTCATCATCCATTCTCACCAGGAAAGCCAGCCGTTAAAGTTCATTAAAGGGGGCTGGGACACACCCTCCATATCCGTATAGATTGGGGCCTATCCTGGAAGTTTCTTCACAGCCGAATCTTCAACCACACCGCACATTCACACTACACTTCATACTTCTTTCGAATTGCACATCACTATTAACTTTGCCAATCCATTTACCTCGGTACTCCGCTTACCATCCATATCCATAGGATTGGTGGTCAGGCACTGGGGGCTTCTTCGCGGATGAGTAATCGTTAATCCCGAAAGTTCTCGCACTCATGCATTCCCGCAACGCTAAACGGCTGGCCTCGGGGCATACCGGTTTCGGTTCGCGATTTAGCGTTGAGTCCTCACAATTTTGTAAGAACCACAGCCGTGGAAGAGATGTTTAATCCACAAAGTTCGTGTAAATTCTAATATGTGAGTTTCCCGCATTCCGCTTCTCCCGCACCGCGTATTCCCCTTGGTACCCGGGTCGCGCGCGTCACACATTCTTCGACTACGTTAATTACATTATTTACAATGTGCATTGTTTCCCATCTTCATTCTTGGTCAGATATGTTCCTCCTCATTCTACTCATATAGATTTCTTTCTCCTTATATGAGATGATGGTTACCAACAGATCCAGGGAGGTTCTTTTGATGTCATCTTCGATTATTTCGCGTATGTCAACGTTCTTTAGTTCATTTCTCAAATCCACAATTCGAGCATCAACAGTTCCATCCGCCTTCACGTGATTTTCTGAGCAATGGAGAACCACATGCTCGGGTCTTGAAAGTTGTCCGCAAGAACACTCGGGAGATTCCACTATCTTTAGTTTATGTAATTTCGATTTGTATGGTCCATGTCCGCTTAGGAAATGCATAAAGCCCTTATCTGGATTCCAATTGGTCCATTTTAAACGTTGTTCAATCATGGGTATTATTCCATACAACCTTCTTGATTTTCCGGAATTTTGCCAATTTCTTTGCCAAATTTGATTTATTTTATTATCAATGTCTTTTACATCTTGTGGAATTTCCCGCAAAATTTCCGTAGCTCTTATTTGTTTTTCATGCTTTATCCAATACTGAGCTGCCATTTTGATTGCTTCTAGATGTAAAGGTCTTATCCCCAGAAAGACATTTATGGCTTCCCCGGTATTGTTTTATATGCTCCAGACATTCGCAGTAAGATGGTTCTTTGAGCTCTGTTAAGTTTTAGCGCCAATGATTTGTTTTATTGCAACCTATGTGCCCAAACACTGGACGCATAGGTGCCAATAGCATTTACTATCTGGGAGTTATATAATTTCAAAATTTTTGTGGGTAACTTACATTTAGTGCTTGCCAATGTTATTATCTTAATTCAAAATTTTATTAGTAGTTTCCTCAATGTGGGCGTTATAGTTCAACTTTTCATCAATTACAACTCCCAAATATCTAAACTTATCAACTCTTCCAATAGTTTGATTTTCATACTTAATTGTAGGATTTCGCTCTAACTTTCCTTTATATATCATATACTTAGTCTTATTAACTGAAATTTTAAGTTTATTTTCATTACACCAATTCCCTAATACTGTGGTGATCATGTTTGTCCTAATCTCTAATTGTCTTCGAGTTTTGCCCTCCACCAAAATAGCGAGGTCGTCTGCATACGCCATTACCGATGTTACTTCTTTCATCCGATCCAGAACTTTGAGACAGGGGGCAATGCATATGTCCCAAAATATTGGACCACATAGAGACCCCTGTGGACATCCTTTCTTGTTATTTTCTCTCCCGGAGCCCTAAATGTAATCATCCTGTCCTGGCAGTAGTCCCTCAATACCCTAATAATTTATAGCGGAATTTTCATTTCAGTCATATTATTAAACAGCGCTGGCCACCAGAGGTTATCGAAGGGTCCTTTAATGTCTACATATAACGCAAGTACATAATTTGCGCCAGAATTGTTAATATCTGTACAGAATTTTTTAATGGCGTCTTGCGTTGACCTGCCTTTTCTGAATCCAGATTGCATGTTATCATTTTCTAAATCCTTTCTGCTTGCTTGTAACTTTGCTATTATTATCTTCTGAAACAGTTTACTGATTACATTCAGCAAGCATATTGGGCGGTACGATCTAGGATCTGTCTTAGGTTTCTCCAAGCTCTTCAAAAAGATAATTAAGTTCGCTTCCTTCCAATTTTTTGGGAAACGTCCCTGCCTGATACATTCATTAAAAAGGCGAGTTAAGTATGGGATCCAAATTTCTTTCGAATTCTTATATATCTCCGATTTTATTGCATCCGGTCCTGGGGCTTTCTTCGTTTTTAAAGATCTTATAGCTATTTCTAGTTCTGTGTTCTTAATTTCTGGTATTTCTTCCTCAGGAATTTGTAGATTAATGATATTGTTCATAAGTTTTCTGATGTCTTTTTGTTCGTGTGTTTCGTTATCTTCTGTCTTTTGGGATTAGTTCTTCTACTAAATATTCCGCTGAGTCTCTCCAAGTTTTGGTATACGTTTTAACCTGTTTTTTTTCCAAAGTTAATATACCAGTTGTTGATAACTTTCTCATACAGATTTTATATTGTTTACCCCACGGGTTAGTTGCTAAGCTTGTTTCAACAAAATTGTTCCATGTTTCCGTTTTCCTTTGTATTAATAGCTGTTTGTAGTTGTCCCTTGATTCCCTATATTGGTCGAGTTTTATTCTTCTCAGTTCAGGGTCCCTTGCCTTTTGGTATGCCTTCCTTTTGGCTCTTGTAATGCGTCTAAGTCTTGTGAGCTCATTGCACCAGAAAGGGGCGTTCGCCAAATTTGTGTTACCTATCGATCCCCCCGGCGGCAGCGTCGCTTTTATTGCCCGAATAGTGGAATTTTCTAGTTCTTTAGCCAAATTATCTAAGTTGATATTTGGTGTTGTTTGTGGTAGTATCAAGTTTGCTTCAAATTTTTCTTTGTTCATCCGCAAGATGTTATAGCGTATTTGTTCACCTTCTTCGACAATGCTCCGTGGTGCTTCCGGTTTAGATACCGAGACTATAAACTTGATTGCATTATGATCGCTATTAGTGTTCCCGTTCAATACTTGCCATTCGCTTATTTGATTGGCCAAATTGGTAGTTGTAAGCGTCACATCAATGTTTGTCCCGGCACCCGCTCGGCCCCGAAAGGTTGGGAATTCTCCCTCCTGGTTTGCTATTACTAATTCATTTACCATAATTAGGTCTTCAAGAGCTTTGCCTCTCCTTCTGTCTCGATCTGTTAGCACATTACTGAACCACATGGGGGATTTTGCGTTAGCATCGATTGTTATTAATATTTTATGATTTGAATATTCTCTTATAATGGTGTTTAGCTTGTCCAAAAAGGGTTCAATATCATATTGGTATTGGCAGTAAATGTTTATTATTATTATTTTTTCTTTTTCAGTTAATAATTCAGCACAAGTAGTCCACTCATCTGTGTACTGATGCATCTCTAATAGTTTATACTTTTTGTTAAAGTTTACAATTGCAGATTTTGTTTTTTGAGTCTTGTTAGATATTATAATTTCAGCGTTTGTGGATAGTCCCGTTAATCGGCCTTGATAAGTGTACGACTCTTGTAAGCATAAGATGTCAATTTGGAGTTCTTCTGTAAGCTTTCTTAATTCGGAGCCAACAAATCGAGAGCCTTGTGCGTTAAGCTGCAGCACAGAGCACTGTTCCGGCTGCATTCTATCTGGGATGTCTTGTATGTGCATAGCAGCGCGGCCATGACTCTCTCAAGTCGAAGACCGCCCTACCATGGGCCTTCACGAAATCTCGGTGGACCTTGTTTAAATCTAGGTATTCGGCTCTTCTTTCTAAGACTTCATCGACCAGCAACAAAACCTCCCCGGGATCCGTCGGTATGTTGTTCCTTTTCAGCGTTATTCTATCGACCGCGTTTGGTATTGGAAAAGTTATCCGTTCTAATTCATCCTGCAGGTTCCTAACCAAATGTCTCAAGGCAACAACTAAGATCTGTGGGTCTTCTAATATTGATAATTTGAATGCTTTTTCTTGTATTCCATAATTCCAATTTTGGGTCATAGATGGTTTCTCTAATGATTCTCTTCGTTTGCTTTCTTGTTTTCTTGATATTGTTTCCTCTTTCTCATCGTTTTTGGTGTTTTCTTCGCTGTTGTCTACAATGTCAACACTCAGTTCTGCTAAGATTTCTTCATTCATGTTCTTACTACGAACATTCGAATCTTCCTTTATTAATTCAGCAAATTCAACGCGTTCAATTCCAGTTCTATCGCTTGGTGTAAAAAGTTGCAGCCATCTTCGTCGCCAAGTTTTCTTTTCTCCAGTTTGCACCCCAATCTCCTTTTTATTCGTTACGTTAAGTTCGTCCTCGTTTTTAGTTTCCCTTATCCTTCTTCTGAATTCAATTAGCCTATTCCTGTCTCTCTTCTTTTGTGATGGAGATTTGTTTTTACTTTTCTTTGTTCCAAAAATGTTTGATATTGATCCTCTTCTAATGTATCTGCTGCGTGACTAATCTCCATGTCCGCATTAGAATCTGATGACATTGTTTTATTTTCGTCCTCAGAGTCTGAGTCTTGTATCTGGAGTATTAATTTCTGCTGTTCTTGTTCATGGAGAATTATGTTTGTGTCTTGTTTTCTTCTTATTGGATAAAAAATTGGATAAGTTCCTTTATCGCTATTAATTAGGTTTTTCATTATTCGTTTGTCTGGTACAAACATTTAAAAAATTAATTTGTTATCTTCTTTATTATATTCCTCGAATTCTTCAAGGACTTGGTCCGGGTTGCACCTCCATAATCCCATACCAATGCACGGGATATTTATTTCTATTTTCTTCTCCAATTTGACGACCTGGTAGTACACCAGCACGGTACGAAGATCTTGCTTAAAATTCGCCTTGGTTGATCTTACGTGAATAAATTGACACGCATATTTATTCTCAGAATAATAAATAATTACCTCGCTGCAATCACTTCTGCTAATTTTCAATTGTTTCATTTCTTTCAAATTAAAGTCAGTGTGGGATTCAACCACATAAACAGCAAATCCTCTCGGAAATGTTGCCAGATCTGGATTTATGAAATGCATTATTATTTGTTTTTCTCCTTTACAATTTAACCAGTCTTCGGTTATTGTCAGTGAGTTTATTTCGTAATATGTCTCCTCTATTTTTCCCAGCCATTCAATAAACTTTCTTTCTTCGTCTTTATCAACCCAAGTCAATTCCTTAATCCATATTCTAGCTCGTTGTAGATCTTCAGTGATTCTAAAATCCAGAATTTGTTTTATTAATGAGTCTCGCTTCGAGTATCTTGTACGTCTCGCAGTCCTTTAGTTCTTTAGCTTTGCATTCTTTTCTTCTTAGTTTGCAGGGTATACAAATGGCTGGTTGATTTTTTTCCCCGGAATTTTCTCATCGATGTCCTTTTTCTCCGCAGTGTGTACAGACTTGGTCGTCTCCGCAAAATCGAGTTCTATAACCGAGGTCTCTGCATTTAAAACATTTAGCTACAACTAAAAAGTCTTTGTGCATACGGCTCGTATAGTTTATGTAGAACCTTGGCTTAGCCATTAATAGTTCTTTTGTCCTTGGGGCAACCTCAATCACCGCGTGACAGGTCCTCTTATTTTTGGGCCCTGTTGTAAATTTAACTTTAGTGTCCCTCATTGCCTTCTGCACCTCTTCTTCTTTATCTATGTTTGTATTAATAATTTTTATCACAATTTCCTCATCCTTCAGATCAGCTTCCACGTTATATACTATGATCTGTGGATTGCGCTTCTTCTGTTCCTCTATATTGAATGTTTCCGTTATCCCTTCCTTCTTAATTATTTTATTTGCATCTTCTTTAGTTTCGGCCTGAACAACCATCAAGTTTTTTTCCCGTAAAAATCGTTGCTCTTATCTTGTCTTTCTCCGGATTGATAGTCTCTAGCCAGCTCGACCTTAATTGAGCTAAGGTCTGTCCGGCTTTCGGTCTTACAAAAAAAGATGGTTTTTCTCTGTCTGTAATAGCAGCAATTTTCTGTGCTCGCTCTGATATTGGTGGTCTCTTCACAGCATCAGCGAAGGTCGGTGTTTTCTGTCCGAATTTGCCCAAAATTTCCTTCTCTTTCTTCATTGTTTCTTATAACTCGCTAAATCATTAAGGTTCCTTTGCTTATCTTCCTTGGCATTCATTTGTATAATTCTTTGTTGGAGTTCAGCGCAACTTGCTGTAATAGCTGCAATCTCAGCGGATTTTTCTTCCACTTGTTTACGCAATATGTTATTTTCCTCTGTTGTTCGTTCCAGTATCCCCTCCAGTTTAGCTGCCGTTTTTTCCTGACTATGTTTGTCTTTGAGTTCTTCGCGTAACCTTTGTATTTCCCCTTCTTGAATTTTAATCCTTTCTCTTTGGGCGATTTCCTGCGTAGAGGTTGTTTGTGATTGCGCCAAAGCGAGTTCTTCCGTGAGTTTTGTATCTTGTGCTCATAGTATCTTCTTTCTTGTACTAATTTCTTCACTGTTACCTCTTCAAGTTCTTCAGTTTCCTTTCTTCTTTCTACCGGCCTTCCCTCCAGGATCTCAATTGTATCGAGCCATTTTGTCAATATCCCTATTATCCGTTCCCTTTGTGCTTTACCCACCTTCTTGACATTTAGATTACTATCGATGCATTTTATTGCTTTCTTATATTGTTGTATATAGTCAGCTTCCAGTTTGCTCAATTCTGCATCCGTATCATCTTCTTCATCACTTGATTCCTCTTCATCTTTGTTTTTTTTTGTTTTTCTTCCTCTCCTTCTAAAGGTGATTCTAGTTGTCGTTTGCTTCTGTTGGGTTCAGTTGTTTCTTGTATGGATTCTACATCCATGCTTAGTTCACTTATAGAGCTTTTCTTTGGTGGTGTTCTTATAAGAGGTGTTTTAGGTTTCGCATCTCCCTCTTTTTTCTTCATTTCGGCCAATCTTTCCGCATTCACCTTTCTCCTTTCAATTTCTTCATATTTCCTCTTTAGTTCATCTTCCTGTTTTCGCAACGCTTCTTCCATTAACGAATACTGACTGTATTCTATCTTCCTTTCTTCCCTGGTAGTCGGCGTACCCGTTGTTCCTCTGGTTGGTGTTCCTTTTTCCTTTGTTGCTCCAGAAGTTGACTTTCAAACTTTTTCCTTTGATCTATTATC
This sequence comes from Lepisma saccharinum, assembly GCA_022664845.1. NCBI lineage: Eukaryota > Metazoa > Arthropoda > Insecta > Zygentoma > Lepismatidae > Lepisma > Lepisma saccharinum. Next base: position 16,565 of record JAGDQP010010208.1, read on the forward strand.
CGTTTTCGCGTTCACGTTCACGTGCTAACGTTCGTATCTTCTCACGTTTGCGGGTTCGGCACCAGTTACTGTCGGTATGTAATTTTTTATCTGAATGCAAGTCTACTCTATCCAGCACACGACCGAAGAAATGCACAATGTCTTCTGCCTTCGCAGACGCGCGCGATCAAAACTTCCTCGGAGACGACAGGATACTGTTTTGTACATGTAACGTCGCTTAAGTCACCAAGCCACTTACTGTTATATATGCTGCATATGCTGCATATTCTCAGATAATGAGTGTTTCACACAGAATATATAAATTAGGATAACGTGATCAATCGCATGCTAAGCACATCGCCACCAGTTACACAGTTCTCGCCAAATTGTCAGTCGAAATAAACAACATGTGAGTTTCATTTTATTTATTTATTTTTGCTTTAAAAGTATACTCACAAGTAAAATATCCATCCATGTCCATCATATCCTTGGAAACAGAATCTAATCTGTAAATTATATTGAACTATGAACTATAATTGAAATCTATCCATCTGTAACAAAAACAAATCCTTAAAACTTCTTTCTCGGTGATTTAATTACTGCCATTGTCAAGTGTTTGATGTTCTAATAATTCTTCAGTTTCGAGCAAGTTTATGTTACAAATTTAATACACTGAATAATATTGTGCAGGGCAGAGGTTGCGCCAGGATTCTGAGTTTGAAATAATGTAAAGTTAAACTCAAGACGGTAAGTGTAGTTTTGCACGGCTTATCGATTTTTGATATCTCGAAAGAAAATTTAAATGTTTTGTGGTAAGAGATTGGAATTTACAGTACAATCGTATGAATAGTTTTGAATTGCCATTATGTACCTGCCGAATGGAATAAAGATAAAAGTACTATAATACATTCTGATTAGTGAAGTATACCTAATTAATCTGCTAACAGTTTCGTCAACCTGTATGAAGCGGGAATATATCTAATACGAAGGAAAATAAAATCTCATCACATTTCGCTTTGCACACGTTTATTCGTATTTGTACTACTTCTCATGTGCTTGAGGTGGGGGATACGCAGGTTTATGGACTGTGTTTCACATTTTATATTTTCCACCTGCTTTTGTTTTTCCATTTTCGACACGTGGTGATATTTGCTTGTAAGGCACGGACATAAAACGTCCATAGGTGCCTTGCCAAAAATAAATAGAAAAGATGAGTGAACAAAATTCCACAAAAAACTCGAATGTAAAGATGATATCGTATTCAGGTTCTAATCTTTTTACGAAAGTTAAGCATTTGAGAGGAAGATTACGAGTTTCCGTTCTCCTGTGTACATTTTCAGAGTACTTAATTTACTAAAATGAAAAATAGCTTAGATTTAAAGATATTTCATACGTTTCTTCTGAGAGTTTTAAATTCTGTAGAAGGAAAGTGGGATCAATAAGAAACACGCTGTCATCTGTGGTGAAAGAACTGAACTTCTTGATATTCGTTTATTTAGGAAATGATTTAGACTCTTTTTAGTAAAACTCAATCAACTGATACTCAGCAGTTATTAAGCTCCCGTGTATGACTTCCTGTAACGTAAAGAGGATATTATTCTATGCAAGTTACAACAAATGCACTAAAATCACTCTCTACATTTAAGTTTTAAAGGTGAGTGGTGTGTTTGCTTCTTTCCAATCAAGAGTTCCGAGTTTCATACTGGAAGGGACACATTTATTTGCAGCTCACTTTAAATTGCAGTTTCAGTTCTTAGAATAGCATCATCTGATGGAAGCGAAAGGCAGATCCCTATCGGCTCAACTTGCCCAGAAACAGAGATCTTGGTCCGGATAGAACACTCATCATCATCGTCGTGTTCATGACATTGATAATAGTTTTGTTACTTATTTACAAAACGTGAATCTATGTTCGATAAATTTAATTTTGATTTTCTTTACTACGGGCTAAACTGGCCTTCGACCTTCCCTCATAACAGGGATGAATTCCTTGGGCGAGATCTCTTCCAGAAGTCAAGTTTGTCATTGTAGTCTAAGTGCCATCCTCCCATGTGCCTGGTGATACTCTAAAACGAGCCATCTCCACATTATTCACTTGAAGTCAACGATCGTATTTCTATGACGTAACGAAAAGTGAACCAATGATGATTTGACATTTCAATTAAATGTCATTGGAGTAATTAAATGTTTGCTATGGTAAACGCTTTATTTAAATAAAATTAAATTTGTTTAGTTGATTTGTGTCTATAGGGTACATATTATGAATTTAAATGGGATCGCTTCCGTTTGTCAATGTTGCAAACCTAGTACATTTCTTATATACTGTATCTTCAATGGCACTATGTCAGAATGTTGGATGTTTTGATGATGGACTAAACACATGAAAATGAAACAGAATGAGATAAATGATTGCGATAACGAAGTAATTAGGTAGAAATAAACATTACTTACGTATGCAGAGAGTTGTAGCTGATTCGTATATTTTTTACACAAATAAAGCAAGCACATAGAAATTCATGCTATAAAATTAGTGCGGAGCCAATGAAAACGTGCTCTAGTGGAAATATGAAGAACATCCTGTGAAGATATGTTCTAGCATCAGTTTGAACATTAGTGTTGATATTGCAACTGAAGTTGAGTAAACCTTAAAAATGCTGGCGGGAAAGTCCTAGGTCCAATTTCATAGAAGTGCAGATAGCTTAATAATACCATGTATAAAGGTTGTAGTGTGCCTACACTGGAAACTGATGATTAAATAGAGGTCTCTGAATCAAAATCTGAAATGAGTTTCTCTCTGTCTACTTTTATTTGGGAAATACCCTGCGTTACTGACGAATAGAATGACATGAAATCAGGAAGGAAGACATTTTTTAGATGCACTAATAAGCTTTCCCAAGGAGAAAAGAATAGATGGAAGTTTGAAACCATTTCGGGAGACTGAATACTAACAACACTTGGAGCAACTACTGGAAACAATACAAGTATGATAATTGAATTATCAAAAAAAGCTCTAAACTTCCCTTGTTTCCCACACATTTTTGGTAGAAATAACCCTAAAATGAGAAAATTCACAACTTAGTGTCAAAATTGAGTGATCAGGAAAAATAAAATGGTAAATTCCAAAAGCATTGTTTAAAGAGGAACGAAAGCAATGTCAAATGTATCCTCTAGATCTGAAAGCATAATTATTGAAACAAAATTTTTTTTGCGTCCAACAATTGTCTCTATTAGGAAGCTAAAATCTGCAACCAAATGTATATTAATAAGAAAAGATTGTACTTTATTTTCGATACAGTGTGAGAGTGTTGTGCTGGCGTAGCAGTTTGTTCTCCAGAGGATGTACCGCTGCTAATTTCAGGCCCTTTTCTCTGGAAGGGAGCAACAAAACTCCGGAGGGCCGACTTAGATAAGAAATTCAGAGGGTTCTAAAGTTTTATAAAATGTAGCAGTGTCTTAGAATCTAAAGCTTTGGTTGTGTGTAGAGGTCGCCAAGCACCGTTGCATTGTTCAGAGATACAGTGAAACCATTTTGTAATTTTTAATTCGAGAAATATAAGCGACAGAATCTTGATAGGATAATAAGATAAAATGAACTTAATGAGCGGTAACAACACTATGGCTTAATTTGACAGTGTAAACTTGGATCTCCCTATTGAAGATTTGGAAATGTATCGTTATAACTGTGTAATGAAGGATACACACTTTAAGTGAAGACGTGAAATTAATTATGAAAGGTAATGGTTGTATGTTATTCCATGAAGATAAAGACCTTTGGATCCTACGAAAATTCTGTGTATTTGATTGATGAAGAATGAAAAAAGGTTACATTATTGTTTATTGGAATTACGCATCTTCTTTCATTTTATAAGTAAAGGTTGCCGGTATAAATATATCACAGCCATTGGTGGGGGGGGGGTCTCCGTGTTATATTCATATGAAGAAAGTAACAGTAGATTTTGTCATGATGATTTGTATCACGACTGTTTCTATTAACATAGATTGAACTGACAGTATATTAAAATGAGGCAGTTTGAAATTAGAAGTCTTAAATCTTAAGATGTATTGATCAACACCAGTTACAACATTTAATTCTAACCATCACATATGAACATCAAAGTGTATTTTACAATATGAAAGTCATTGCGCTAAGTATAAAACCTGGTAAAAAGATTAGCCTCTTTTACTCAGTATTGGCTACGATCACTTTGCACAACTAAGAGACTTATTTTCTCCAGCAGAAATCACATAGCCTTCTTTTGAAAATATTCAATCGACATTTATGGAACATTAACAATCTAAGACCATATAATTGTGGAACGTTTTGGGTTTCATTCTCTCTCAAAATTACTTAAAACAGTTAAAAAATATGCAACCAAATACGAACTCGAGGCGCGCGAGGATTAAAATACGGAGTGCTGGCTTGCCAATGCATGTTGTGTGATATATCAGAGTGTGGTTTTGTTTTATCCTTTCTTGTGTGTTTGTGTTAGATTTAGTGTATTTTGTATATCTGAAATTACATTTACATGCCATCAGCGTGTGCTCTTACTCGGGGTTTCCGCCAGGATTTTCAGTAAAGTCAAAATTGGGAGGGTGTAAGTGAAGTTTTGTATCTATTTTTTTCTGTCCATTTTCCCACAAAAAAAATTAAAGTTGGAGGATGTTGTTGAGACTGGAGGTATACACACCCACAGGGGAGGGTCTGGCAGAATTACTGCTCTTGCTGCTTGTAAAGACAGAGGTAAGGTATATGATAAAATAATAATATAACATAGGTATCTGAAAGAAAAAAAAACTCTTCGTAGCAGTTGGGTGTATTTGTGTAGAAGGACGACACTTTAAATCCGGACAATTCATATATTTTCTCTAAACATTTTGATGAATCAGATTACATTCGCGATTTGAAAGCTGAAATGCTCGGTTTTCCCCAGTGGCGGATTTAAGGTAGCAAGCGCCCCGGGCGACAAACAGCTAAAAATTAAAAATAAAAACTTCCTAAAATGAGGGAGTAAAATTGCCGTTTAAATTGTAATTGACCTAAACGTGTTCAAAATTTCAATACTGGCGCACTAAGACATTTTTATGTTATTCGATACAATCTCCCTTCATTTTCAAAATTGAAAACTATGAGATAATAACAAAAGTACACTACGTGATGCGAGACAATATTGTGGCCGTCGGGTAGGCCGGTCATGTTGTTTGCCTTAAAATAAAGAGAAAAAAAAGGATGGAAAGAGAGGCAAAAGAGCGGTGGAAAGGACGGCAAAATTTAATTTTTCCCCCATAGGAAAATTTCTAGATCCGGCACTGGTTAACCCAGGAAAACATTAAAAGATTCTGCAGAACCTAATTTGTTATTGTTTACGGACGTTGAATGTTGACGAACGATCGAATCAAAGCACGTAGCGCAAGATGTGAAGAGAGAAATCGGAAGAAACTTGTGTCACATATCTTAAAACCTCAATGTAACCGATTCTGCTGCTACAAGCAATGGCCCAATTATTGTAAGTGACCAATTTGAAGGATTGCTGTCGGAGAATTGTTTATTAAAAACGTAACTTTTCAGATGCAGAGATAAAATTCTAGCATTAGATAACAAAATATCTTATCTCGAAAAAGAATTATCAAAATTTAAAAAGATTGGTGAAAAATTTAACAAAATGTTTTCAAAAAACCAACATTAAATCCTTCTTAATGTCGCATGTAAAACCTGGGAAAATTGTATTACTAAAGCTGTTATAGTACGTCCACCATCGAAAAAGTGCTTTATAATTTGATTACTTCAGAAGAGTTTTGTGTTAATCCTCTCCCAAGTCCCTGCACTTTGTACAGACGCCTTAGTGCGATAACATGTCCACCGGGTTTATTAAATATCAGTTTGGAAATAATGACACACCAGACACAACAAAATCTAATTGCAAATCATTTTGCCAATGTCCCTTCGGTGTGTTAAACGCATGGGTACAGCTTGTGTGTATGTGTTATCCTCTTGCTCTTTTGACTGCGGTTGACGTCATACGAGCGAGACTCCAGGCGATAATATGCGCGTGACACCTACCTTGTTTCTTTAGCTTCCTTGATGTAACGTAATCAATCATGTATAATGCAAGTGGATAAGAAAAATTCGGCAATAGGATCCAACTCTATCGACAAAGGGAAGCGTAACCTATAGTGATGGGACACAAAAGAATTATATATTTTTTTCTTTCGTCATGATTAGAATGTCAAAATAAGGATAATTTTACACTTTTTGATCACTTTAAACATAGATTATTTTACTTATATACCATCGATATATCCCAAAGTAATTGCGCTCGAGTGACCAAAATTTGCATGCTAACATATTTTGACATCCAAATCATGACAAAAATTTAATTCTTTTCTGCCCCATCAGTTTGTTTGCTTGTACGTTATCTAGTGTTGGGCTTACAAAATTGAAACCACAACGTGTTAACAAGAAAAGTAAAGCAAAGGACGACTAGCTAAAACGAAAATTACAGATAATGATGGGCATATGAATTCTAATCCAAACATAGACATTGTTTAGTGCTTTAATTTTAATGTTTTTAGTTTGTAAGTTAATGTGCCTTTTTCTGATGAACGTATAGCCAATTTAGAACGTTTTGTCTGGAATGGACACTTACAGGAAGCTTTTCCCTTGGCAAAATACTGGTAGATTTGAATATGTCATTTATAACATGCTGTGATCTTGTAATAATCATTGCGTTCTTTTGTATTTTGTCTTGCCAATATTGTAAGCTTAGTTACGTTTCTATACTTTTTCGGGAGTTTGTTTCGGTCATTCGATTGATGTTTATTTGTTTTGAAACTGGTAACTACTCAACAGTTAGTTAGTTACGTTCCTGTGTTCAAGATGGTAGGCCGAGTGTCAGGACGCATTGGTGATGTGTACACGCGGTATTCTAAACAGAGAGAGATCAAAGATAAAGATCGTTAATGCAGTTGTACAGATGAGTGACAAGACATGTCATATAGAGTATCTATGTAAAACGAGTTGTTGGATGTGTTCGTACAATAAAGATGTATAAATCAACTAAGTGATGTCAATCAATCCAAGTTAGCTATGGATAGTTCAATGTATTCGAATCGTCGGTTATGAGATTACCAGCAGATATTGATCATCGTTTATATTACTTGAGGTTTCCAGAAAAGAGTATTTTTAAAATCTTAGCAGATATATAGCATTATGATGGCGCAGTCTTATGGTGGAATATAAGCACCCATCGAGGGAAAATAGTATAGCATCAGAGTTTACATGTGTGATAATCAAAGATAGAAGTGTTCAACATATTGTACATAATTTTCATCCAACATGCTAGGAAGTCAGATGTTACAGCCTTTCGACCCGAATACTATGGCAATAGAAGTCTATGTGGAACAGTTTGCAATGCAGTGCGAAGCTCATAATGTAAAGCCAGAGAGGAAAGTTCCATTATTCTTATCTACAATAGGACACGACTTATTTGCAGCATTGAAGGACTTGGTGGCTCCTGAACCATACAGGATCATAACTTGTGAAGAATAAAATATTTTTTTTTCTCAAAATTTCAAGAGAAAACGGAGCATCATAGTTGTATGCTACATATTGCACATGATGAGACAAACAGAATTGCAATCCGCAGCAGAATTTTTCTGTTCGTTACGCAAGCAGGCCATGCGTTGGGATTTTGGTACTTTGATGGATGCCATGCTCAGGGATCAACAGGTAGTTGGGGTGTAGAGGGAAGATATACGCGGAAGATTTTTGGCTGATCCTAATCTAAATGTACAGAAAGCTTTGGATCTTATACATGTTGAAGAACAAGTAGACTAGGAGTCTTCCTGTTTCCATCAACTGCATTCTAATAGCCCAAGATCAAGATATGTGGAAGAAATCCAACCGGTATCGCAAGTATCAAATACAAAACCATCATCTTCTTCTTTCAAGAAAAGAATATGTTATCGTTGTGGTGGTGAACATGGAAATGCCGTAGAATACAAAAATTCTTCTGAAGCAAAACTTGTATGCCGGAAATGTTTCAAGGTTGGTCATCTAGCCAGAATTTGTTTTTCAAAACGGTTAGGAAATAATCAACCAAGTAGAATAGTAAAAAAACCTAAGGCTGAGCAATTGCCATTTGTAGAGTCCTGTGAAGATACAACAGAAAATGTGAATATCAAAACAGAATCCAAACCATCCATTTGTTTTAATGATGTATTCTTATACGGTTCAGTGAAGGACGATGAAGATCATAATGTAGATAGTATTCCACAGCCATGTCTAACGGTATCAATTTGTCATCAAGAATTAAAGGTTTTGCCCAACACAGCATTTCAAGGTAACATCATGTCATTAAATAAATTAATGGAACTCGGGAAGATATCGAAATTGCAGCCAAAGAAACACGTGTTGAAGCAGATGAATAGTTCAGAAGTTTTAATCATAGGTACAGTAGAACTAGAAGTGCGTTACAAAACATGAACAGATACGTTGCTGTTTTATATATCAAATCAAGTGTTGCCATGTATTGTTTTCTGTTTGGACAGTTTAGTCAAGTTCTTTCCAGCCTGGAAATGGGATAATGTAGTTACTTCAAAAAATATTGAATTGCAAGGCGATAGAAAGTATGCAAGAAAAGATTCAGAGCTTTGTTGGCAACATCCTTTAAATTTTCGGCTGAACGTATTAATATAACCTTGTCCAACATTCATCAATCTTTTGAGGCAGCAGTACATACAATCAACGATTTAGTGAGATCAGTCTTAAAGTACTTATCGTCTGTACATGTTAAGCTCATGACATCTGAAGTCTCTCCAAGTCTTGGAAAGCTCAGCAGTTAGAAGGATTCAATTAAGTTAGTTTTAGTAGACTCCGATCTACCCACACCAATTCACAGGTTAGATGGAAATTCACAGCAGTGTGTACAAGAGACAGAAGGGAAGTGAAAGAAACAAGCAAAGACGAAGTCAACGGGTCTACAGTCCCCAGACATAATTTATGATTGGAGAAATGAAAAAGGCTTCGCTCATAAGATGGTAAAAAAGGATTGTGCAGTTCAGTTTAAAAATATACAGCGTTTTGTGTCGGGTGGTTTATTAAAATAAGCCCTTGAACTATTAAATAATTTGTAAACACTATTCTACAGAACAATTTTGATTTTTCGTATTTACAAAAAGCTTTCAGTGTCTATTAGATTAATTCTAGATATTCTCGAACTCTATCTTATCAAATATTTGCTTGGGGTTTTTATCTAAAAAGCTGCTCGAATTATTTTAATTCAGTTTATTTGTAAAGAAGAATAAGTTATGTTATTTTAGTCTTTGTTAGATTGTTTGTTCACATTTGTGTGTGTAGATTTTATATTCTAAATCAAAACCAAGGATATTAGTTCTGAGTAGACATGCTACTTCGTATTGTCTTTTCGGATTAATATATTTTATAGGATGTTAAATGTAGGTTACATCAAGTAATGTATATATATATATATGTGTATATTGATATATGATTTGCCACATGATCTTTTCTTCAGCCGCAGCAAGCTTTCTTTTTCTAAAAGGCCCGGTGAGTGCTGCGATCTTGTAATAATCATTGCGTTCTTTTGTATTTTGTCATGGCAAAATTGTAAGCTTAGTTACGTTGGAAATATCTTTGAAGCTGGTCTATAGGTGTCTCTATATAGATTCATATCATATTATTTTATTCTGCAGTAAGCAGTTATTAAATTTTGAAAGGCCTACAGAATTTATTCCTAAATTATCGCAGTATGAGCTGTTATGCATGGGAATCTGACTTCTGCAACAGTCTCCTTTCCGCAACAGATTTAAAGACAACACACATTTGCACTTATCTTACAACTTTGGGTGAAGATAAATAGTTCTTTTATTGCGCAAGTGTATTTCATTGTCTTGATGTCCAGTCATTCCTATTATTTTTCTTGGATTTAACTCACAACCACAGGATTCTCGTTTTGATCCTGTTTAAAAAGCAGAATGAAAAGATTATCATAATTTCAATGACAGGCTTCATTTCAATTTCTCGTATTTTGTCACTTACTCATAACAGTAGCATATCCTCCCTTCGAGCTGTTTAACATATTGAGGGTGAAATATTGATTCCTCGTAACTGCAATGTTTATAAAATAACGCATTTCTTACCTAATTATTGACATATAGATACATGGGATTTATCTATTAAAACCTCGTATCACGTAAGCCAAAGAGAAGAATTGACCTTTAATAACACTTCGTAACTTCGAAATAATTTAGCATGGAGACCTCGTATGCGTTCAATAAATGCTGATAATTATTTAAAAGTGTCATTGAATACTTAACATATTTAATAAAGATATTTATTGATGATCATTACGTGAAAGAGTCCAGATTCCTTACTTGCAATTTTTAAATAAGTTCCTCCTCTTTCCTGAGTTCTGAAAATGACCTCTTAGAATTGTTCTACAAATCCTTTATACATAGCATTCCAGTCAGTTAATATATCCTTTCGTCATCTCTACCAACATGTTTACTTTATAATGTAGTTGCAAAGTTAGATTAGAAAACCATAGCTATGTTTAATAAAACACATATTTTACAGAAGTGTCTTAATCTTGGCTTTCGAAACACTGATCAAGATAAGGGCTACCTTTTAAAGCTACCTTAAATAATTAAGAAGAAAGTTTAACAGTTGAAATTAACGTTCAAAAGTGAGATAGTGATGATAAATGTACATTTACAAAAGTCAAAGAAAGTCCTTTTCTGCACTAGCGCATTCGTTATGTGCTCACCTCGAACATATGATACACATAACCCATAAGTCTCCCTGTGTGTTCAGAGAATATTCTGTCGCATAGTATGGTTTATCCCCTATAACAGTAGCACTTCCTTGTTTTGTAAGTCGATTGCTGAATTTTTCTTTATGACATGAACTACTGAAATATGAAAAAGGACTTACCAAGTTTGAAATTCCAAGTGCTGTATTCTAAGAGAAGGAAACTCTTAAGATGAAAATGTAGGTAGACAAAATAGTCCGTATTTAGACTATTCATAGGAGTTGCTTCGTGACGCAACAGAAGCCAATACGTAATACAATTTATTCTTTGTTTTATACTGACTATGAGTGCTTTCTCTGAGGAATACAAGTCACCTTATAAACATTCTTGGCTGTATTATGTTTAAAAAGATGAAATAGAACTGCCTAATAAGAATTTTCCACTGTTGAAAAAATGCACAACATACAAACAAATTTACCACATCCAACTCTTTGTCTCTAAATATATTCCGCTACCACCTTCGTCCTTGGGGAACTGTTTTACACTTTTGCTGCCCGTTAGCAGTACTACACAACCATATACAAGTCTAAAACGTCTACTAGCCCATATTTGAACCATAGCCCATAATTGGACCTTCTCTAATAATCGTTTAAAATTAGGTTAATTAATCAAAACAAAGTAGAATTTGGAAATAGTAAACGGACAAATCTCAAACATAGAAACTAAAGAAATAACACAATGTTTTTTTTAAACATAGAATTATTTAAGATATTTTTTGCTTCAAATAATCGTTAGTTATAATTTATATATGTAATCCACTTAATATTCCATCAGGTTTTCTTGAAATTTAAAAAAAGTTGTAATTCGTTTTAGAGACTTCACTGTTCATCTGCAGCGACCTACTTTGTCCATTTGCGAATATGTGCGTAGAAGAAAATAAAGAAACTTCACATCATATAGACATGACACTGTATTTTTATTATTCTATAAACGAAAATAGTGTAGAAATGCAAAATCCACTGAAACAAACAAACAAGACAGATGAATCGATCCGAAGACATCTTAATCATTAAACAAGTTTATTTTCGGTGAGTCATACGTTGGGTATTTTCTTAATGTAAGACTAAATTATAAGAAAAAGAGAAAAAGGCTGACGGATCAGAAAGTACCAAATTCAAAATATCCTTACGCAATTTCAATGGACCTTCGCTAAAATGAAATATCATAGGTCGATACAGCGTTAGTCATCACATTTGACAGCAAAGGTAGAGATCTCGCAATTAATATTATCTTGAACCTACTGTACATTTCTTATGTTGTCAGAGACGTTTGCGATCCCAATTTCACAAAGAACAAAATGACTACACAGGAAAGTTTCATGCTTCAACATTTTAATTGTTGGCTTTTCTTTATATAAGAACAAACACAAATTTATGGCTTTACATTCTTTGATTCAAAATAGGTGCAGTGAAGTTCTTGAGTGGCTAGAGCGGTACACAATAAGAAATGTAAAATATTTAAATCTAGTAGATACAATGTGAGGGATTTCTCAATGGTTCTAAGTTCGAATCTCCACTGTTCCAAGTTTCATTAATGAATTTAAGTTAGGTAAGATTTACTCTCAATTTAATCTCCAATTGATTTTCTATATACACAGATCTGATTTAGTAGAAGCGACAGTATCCTACGTCTAAATGTTAAGCAAACTTTTAAAAAATAGACAGGGAAAAGTATTTGATCTTATGATATCTCTAAGCTAGTCTTAATTTGTTGGATTGAATCCGATTGTGTTTTTAAATCCATGCAAATTCAAGTAGATAACCCATGACGATAATTCTGTCACCTTGTTGTGGTGACGGTTTACGTAGATAGGTAAATTGAATCTTCGATCTCTGAAGCTCTCAAACACAGTGGTAGCCAGTACATGAAAACTTGTATAGGTAAATCAAAACTGTGTAATACAACTTTACTTGAGAGTGGTCATGGATTGAGAAAATGTTCACTCTACCCGGATTTCATTCTTGTAAACATTGAGTACTTTAAAGTACGCTGCATCACACTATGGGTTTTAATACGATTTTTGTTACTTATATAGCGCCTCTTTAATAAAATAGTGTTCTTGTATTTAACAAATATAGTGCGTTATACGCACTGGGTGGAAAATGCGTATTGGTTCAAATTAATCAAACTACTGATAGCGATCTATCTAGACCCGGTGTGAGGAACTTACGCTTTCATTGAGCGGCCTTAAGTTCTTTTTCACTGACATAAACGTTATGTGGAAGTTACCGAGTATGCAGAAGCTATTAAACAATTTAATTCTACACCGTCCACCTATAGTCATTACTTCAAATAACAACTTTTACGGGCTATAGTACAGACGATGTCCATGATTTATTTGATATATTTTTTTGTAACTCTTAAGTTTATAGAAATTTGACTTCGCATACCAAATGTCCTGTGTTCAAATCCAGCGTCCTGTAGTGCTGGTATGTCCTTTCGTGGGTTTCCTCAGTAACACCACTCATCAAATTAGAACATGGCGATTCACAGTCCTTCACCCACATAGCTAGGCCTTAGCAAAAGATGAGAAAATGTCTTAAGTGTAATTGCAATTTTCAGAATTTGGTTTTAAGTCATCCCTGCTCCTATTTCTGTACGTACCTCGTTTAACGAGTACGAGCCAGGAGGATATTAGGATACAATTCATTGTGTACTAATGATTGTACAAAAGGTAATTGTCATTAGTGGTATTCTCTAATGAAGTTCTTTGAAGAATAACAAGAACCTAGTAGTAGTCTTCTCATGTTTATGCAAGTTTCTACTATAAGGACAACCTTATAATAAATTATTTGATGGTAATTATTAAAGTATTATTGTCGGTTCAGTAAATTTTTATAGCCTAAAAGAACGGTTTAAGTGATCTTAGGTTTTAGTTTCCTCAATAATATTTGAATTAGAATATGGGATTCTAAAAACACAAAAGACAAGGAGGGATTTATTTTTAATAGTATGAACCAGTTGTGTGCATAAGTAGATGATGAAGATTAAATAGGATATGACGTAGATGCATTAAAAGTAGTACCGATGTGTTAGTAAAAACTTGCAAGACGGTCTACAGGTCAATGTAGAGAAAACAAAATATATGATAACAAGATGAAACAAAGAGGGTGAAGGAAATAGAAAGATTATGATAATATCATATTGAAAATAAACAAGTTAAAATATTGCTATCCCTCTTATAACGCGAGTAATTTGGTCTCCAAAATTATCGCGTAATACGGAAACGAGTAAAATGAATATGAGGGAGATAGGCATAGAACTATTTGAAAGAGAAAATGAAAAACCTATGAGTTTAAATAAATGTACATACAGTACTTTTGACAGTCATCAGTCTGATGACGAAATGAATTGTTGTTTTGAGTCTTGATTATACGTTCTCTCGAAGATCCTGGTACTTCATGTTCAGGAGGATTATTCGTCTTTGGGTCTCTCTACGATCCTGGGACGACAAGTTAAGGATCGTTACCTTTCTTGATTAAATGATCAAGACTCAGCTGACGACTACCATTCTTCTTCTCTTTGTAGTTTTCTTTATAGCGAGCTACAACATTTTGTATCTCTCCTGCAACTTTAGCAATAATGTCCTCAAGAAGGCCATCCTCTTCAATGACTTTGATTGCATTAGCAATGTGATTTAAGAAGTAAACCATTTGTCTTATTGAAAGCTATTTTATAGGCTCGCCAATGTGAGGTTCTTTCCCTTAATCATCAGTTTCTTTCTCTAATTCAAGGTCTCGTGTGCGTAGTTATACTGAGTAAGGCTGGCCTAGTTCGTTTACGTTTGTCTCGTCTATATCCTCAAATCCAAGAGATCTAGCCATACCAACAACTGCATGTCTCGAACTGCAAAGCTCGGGTTCAGGTTCAAAATTACAAGAATCCGCTCCATGAAACAAAATTTTCCAAAGTTTCCTCATACAATATTGTTTCATTTCTGCCCCAGGAATAGCCAATGGTTTCAATTTCTTTGTTTATGGCGAAGTTATTCTAAACATGTGTGACACTGGTTTCGTCTCCCAGATCTGTTTCTTCAACTAGCAGCATGAATATTCTGCGGAGATTGTAGCTTATGGAGGTTGCAATAACACTCTGGTCCAGGGGTTCAATCAGGGATGTTGTGTTCGGTGGCAGAAACATAACACTAATGTTCTTATCGGCATCCGCGATACTAAGATGATGCTCTAGCGCGGTATCCAGAAGTAGCGGAATTTTGGAGCGCACATTTTTCTTGTACCAAAGTTTACTGTGCCGAAGTCTATAACGAAGTTCACTGGAATAGTAGGAATTAATTCATTCGAACACAGCTCTTGTAAGCCAAGCTGTATTGTTTGACCGCAAAACAAGTGGCAATTCTTGCTTAGAATAGCCCTTGAGTAGCCGGTGAATCCTCGGCGTGATACCAAAAGTGGTCTAATTTTATGATCTCCAGATGCATTCGCTCCTAACAACAAAGTGAGAGGATCTTTGGAGGTTTTAAAGCCTAGGGCTCTCGTTTCTCGTATCGACAGAAATGTTCTTCTGGACATACGCTTACAGAATAGGCCCGTTTCATCAAAATTGAACATTTTCTGGGATAAATCCGTGCTCCGCAATTACTACTTGCAATCGTTTAGAAAAATTTGGAAGCAGCGAAACATGTCAGCTTAAGGTTATCGAGTCCCTTGAAGCGTTCAACCCAACCATCACTTGCAGCAAAGGATTGCACCTTAGCCTCCAGATGGGATGTACGGTAGCACTCAGTTCTTTAAACATAGCTTTTACTTTAGCCTGAATAACCATTTTGATAGCGGTATAGAACGTTTATTTTAATGTGCAATCCATTGAGCCAACATTCGTTTTATTTTCTTCATAATCGGTGCCCTTATTTATGTTATCGTTGTTGACGTCATTCTGGTAGCACTTTTACAACTTTCTTTAACTGTTTCTGCTTTACTCCTTATATCCCTTAAGAGTTCATTCTGAGATTCCGGTAGCTCTAGCAATACCTACATTGTGCTTATTGTGCTCATATCGCTTTACAGCTTCTAGCTTTTCTTTGAGTGTTATAGATTTTCTTTGCTTTTTCCTTTTGTAATTATTTTGATAACGTTTACTTCCTTCCTCCATTACGTTTCCAGTGAGAACACAACACTGTATGCAAACATAACGCTCTCTTTCAGACTCACTAAATACCGCCAGTCAACTCATAAAACACAACACAGTTCCTCGGCGTTCTCTTTAACACTAGAAGTAACAAGCAGTCATTTTGACTGTTTCCAATATTATCACGCATTGAAACTTGTTTCATGTCAATTATTTCTCATAGATGGCACGATTTGCTTTTCCTTCTTTCACTTCAGGTAATCGTACATATGTGATAGAAGAATCAAATTTATACTTATTCATAATATCAACTAAATATTTTATTTTTGGTTTATTACATCACCGCTGCTAATATTTAAAATGAATTGAATTCCGCACTCAATAGTGCAAATAGTCTCATGTACTTCTATAACACACAAAAATAAGAAGGGCGTATATACGCCATATGAGTATTATTTTCTTTTTTCCGTCGTTTATGTGGAATATAGACATATCGAAATGTAATTGTATAGAACAAAGTAACATTCATTCAAATACGTAATGATACCGTATTTTCAAACCTTCCATACATGATCGATCTAAGTACATGATCGTTTTGTCACATACGTTTCTATATACATAAAAGCACATTTATGTATATGGAAGTGAAGACAGCAAATTTAGTTCTCGCATTCATAGTACAATAAACAAGAGAAAGGAGAGAAAAACAACAGTATTTGCAACGTATATAAACTTCATTGTATTGAATACCGAAAATTCAGTCATGTTTCTTCAGAAGGAGCTCTATCGGACAGTAATAGATAAATGTGTTCATATTAGCTCAGTGGTAGAGCGCGTGCCTTCTAATCGTCGGTTCGAATCCCGTTCTGGAAAACTTATTTTTATATAATGATACATTCCTTAAAGCATGAATAATTAGATAATATAATAATACGTTTTATATGTATCCATACAAGCGTTTCAGGACATAAGTTATTAAGTTTAAAATATAACATCAGAGAAGTGGTGGGGGTTGACAGAACGTCAGTGTATTATAATTATGTGAACGTTAAGGATAATCTAAAGCAACGATCTCCAACAAAAGATGGAAACACTACCTCCGTATATGTTTAATGTATTTTCACTGTTACACGAAATGTCATTACAGCTCCTACAAATTCAAGCCTAGTGAGTTCAAAGTTTCAGGCAAGGAAGCTCATAACCAATTCAAGAACATGATCGATGTCGATTTTTAATTTTCATTTTGTTTATTTTTGAAAGAGCTTCATTGTTATAGGTTTCGATATTTACAACAACAATAAAGCGATTTCAACAATGAAGGAAAATGAAAATAAAAACTAGATCATGCTCTGGAATTGGATATGAACTTGCTTTCCTGAAAGTTTGAATTTATAGGAGCAGGAAGGAAATTTCTTGCAACGATAAGAATACATTACATATATACGGAGATAGTGCTGTCATCTTTTGTTGGAGATCGTTGCTTTAGATTATCCTCAAATACAAATTAAGTAAATGTTGTTAGGTGTCATACAACAAATTCACGGTTCTCAAAGTTCATACAAATTTAATATACCCAAAGCTCATGATCCCCACGAACGAAGAGACTAAACTGTATTTCAGAAAAGAAATACAGTTTAGAAAGCAACGGTTTTAACAATGAGCTACTTTTACAACTAGAAAAGTATGGCCGAGATTTGTCTTACTAAGACACTACCAGATTGAGTCACGTTAAGTGGACCGTTTTATACATTAGTTATTTTTGATAAGGAAAATTAGATTGTTAGTGATAGTAAAATTGGGCCATTCGTGGATAATTTTAGTAAATAGTTACTTCACCATTTTAGAAAAAAAAATAATTTTCGTATGTGGGTTCCTGTATACCTGAAGTTCGAATTTTAAAGGAATGGTATGCAAAGTTTCCTCGATACCAAATTCCATACCTTTTCATGAGGACCGATCTGAGACATTTAAGACCGAAATCCGGCATTTTTCGCGAAGGGCCATGTTTCAACACCCCGTACCAGAGAAGGAGAGTGATTTAGGGCCATGATTTTTTGTGCGTGTATAGACTCGGTCGGTAGGTCTAAATATTACAAAATTTTGCAGAATTTTACTCAATCTCTTCACTTCAGAAAAATTGTTAATATCACACTCTATACAATTCGTTGCTTATCTTTGAGCCTAATTATTGAATTAAAGAAATTAATTTTCAAAAATGCGATTCCATATCGTTGAAGTATACTTCAAGAGCTACACAACGGTTTTTGATTAAGCTCTTTAGCTTTTCTGGTTTTTGAG
Source organism: Lepisma saccharinum (assembly GCA_022664845.1). Lineage (NCBI taxonomy): Eukaryota > Metazoa > Arthropoda > Insecta > Zygentoma > Lepismatidae > Lepisma > Lepisma saccharinum. The sequence goes on from JAGDQP010010208.1 coordinate 34,753, forward strand.
AGATTGAAGTTTCCGTACATGTTTACAAGAGTAAAACAAAATCCACCCACCGTTTTGGAAAGGGCCTAGCAGGGTAAGATGGTGAAAAGTGCCTTGGAAGGAATCGTGATAAATAAAAAAATACTACCATATTCACCATCCAAAATGATGGTTCTCCACAAAATGTCAGCTCAAGATAAGATAAAAATGAATTGTTTGGGCGGTAACAAAATTTCAACTCAAAAGATGCTAACATAACCTCAAAATAAATTAAAGCTTTTTTGGTAGTTTAGCGATATCTCAGTCGGATTTGCGCCTACGACAAACATTTTTTAAAATAAATTAAGATGTTTTTCAAGCTCTACAGGATGGTAACTTTTGCAGATCTGTTGTTGCAAAATTAAAATTTTGATAGAGGTTAGCAAATTTGAAAAATTAATTTAAAAAACGAAAACAACAGTTGACTCGAAAAAATATGTTATTTATTTTTAATATTTCTATATCAATAAATTGTTCGGATGTTCTGAAGTGGTAGAACATAACCAGAAAAATAAAGCAAACAGCATTGTTGTAGCTTTTAAGGCGTTCTGCATTCGTTTCTTAAGCTCAAAATGGCTCATGGTGTGCTCAAAATTTGCGACGTTAATTTAACTAATTTCTCGACGTCATACAATGATGAAATTTCGCACAGTGACGTAAGTCGGGGGACAATACAACATTCTATTCTTACTTTTACATTTTTCTATGTATGTATATATTTTAAAAACACACGTTAGTATTTTGTTATTTCAGATATCTTTATCCTAAAGTAAATAGTAGCCTGCAGCGGGCTGGATTTGGTTGGTTGTAGAACACTTTATGATTTGAGCCACATAATATTAGCTTGAAAAAAAGAATGAGCACCGCAATAAACCGAATAAAATTAATAAAGAGGAAGGACTTTCTCAACGGTGCAAATTAACCAGGACAACGCCCTCAGTTGAGCACAGAGACTGGAAATAAGACATGTGACTACGCTTCTTACGTAACACGTGCACTGTAAATACAAGTTCGAAAGAGCCGTTTCCTAGGTCGCCTTTGTGTATGACTGGTCTAGACGTCGGCTACTTGAGTGTAAGGTCTCGAGTTCGAATCTCGCCTGGGACAATAAATTTCTTCTTTTTTTCTTTAAACATATATTTTTATATGTTCATATTTGTTATTAAAAAATTGCTAGGTTGTGTATAAATAACAAATTGCTTCTGAAAGCTGGGATCCCCCTAGCGAGGTGTTCAAGGGGGAACGGTGCATCGGAAAGGAGCTGGGCGGCGGATCCGCTGGGGGACCCAGCCCAGGTTAGCGGTGCGCATACGCACAAGCGTTCTTAACATTCAATTCCACCTGTGAATTTCCTATTTGGTATACAAAAATCATTTTATCTTTATCTTATGTTAACAATTTTACATGGAACTTACTACTCGATTAAAGATTAATGGTGAACTGAGTAATAGATTAGCAATAGGAAGTAGCATTTTACATCGTGACCCACTGTGTTGTGTTCTTATGGCGCCACCATATTTTCAAGGTTTCATACACACAGCTCATACTCCCCGAAAAGGAAGTATTAGTGGGGCTAACGGATTTTGCTTTACAGGCAAAAACATTACTACTACAACGAACGATCAACATAACACGTGCAGAATCCGAAAGCTTCACTGCAGATGTAGTAAGCAAATGTCTTGCGATAATCGACATGGAAACCCCTGTGGAAGAATATACCTGGGCGTTACAGTATCCATTGTTAATTGAAACTATACTAGAAATTATTTATGCGCTAAAAAGTAAAATATCACTGGACGAATTTACAGTAAAGAAATTATATCAGTATTTAAGAACCTGTCACTGAAACCCATAATACATATTGAACAAAAATACCCAAATATTAACTGCGCACAATTTTGGATTAACATCTCCAAATTATCTGGTATAAGATAGTTAATCAAATATTGGCAACTTAAGAGAGACTATACAATATAGGGTTGAACCAGAGGCCGAAATGCACAAAATGTGATAAAATCGAAAATTTACAACATCGTTTAGGTGAATGTAAACATCTGCGCCAATCTGGCAACAATATACTGTAATCACAACAAAGATCATGAAAACAGCATCTAAGAACATTAATGTAAATGATATGATTTTATTTCCCGATTATTCCTTATTTCCATCAACTAAACAGAGAGTAGATTTGTGGTTGATGGCAAATACAATCGATTACATGTTAAATAAACAGGAAACATCAACAGTTGATAATTACATAACGTACTTGCAAATGAAACATAATGAGGTGCCGACATGTAAACGTTATAAATTATTTGCAAATTTTGTAATTAAAAGTGTATAAGATAATTAGAATGTTATTTGTTAGTAATATATAATTATTTATATGTCTAACAATATATTGGTACGACAACACCCTTTGTAGCAATTGTTAAATATACATATTTTTTTTTATAAAAAGGTGGTAGAGTGCGGGATTCCTACTCATGAGGTCTTGAGTTCGAATCCGAGACCTTTTCTTTTTCTTTATTAGTGGAATTCCACAAAAGTATGATGCAAGGAGTGGTTGCTACGAGAAATATTTTCAGTAAAAGTTTAGTTAGTCCTAAAAGCGCTGTTTTGGTCGTTGGGTTGGGGGAGACACTCATATTGTGTTCAATAACTTTCTGCATTTATTACACTTAAATTCTTCTTTGCATGGAACCGATTAGATGGCTGACAAATCTATCTTCTTTCCCTACCTCCTGCCATGAATCGGAAACAAGGTACCACAGGTCACCCCGAGTTCTCGTTGGCTCTCATTCAGACCAACTGTGCCTTAGAGTACGCTTCACCTCTGCCCACATATTTTCCATCGCATTGAGGTCTGCTCCACAAGGCGGCAAGTTAATTAAATAAATCTCAGGCTGAATCAGATGGGAAGTATGTATTGGAGACAGGCCTTGCGGGAACTGAATAACACCATGAGGCTGAAGTACTGTTACTCATGATATGTAAGTACTAAACACTTTCCAGGTGCCCTTCAATTCGGTGTAACTGTTCTGCATCGCGACTGGAAATCCAACCCCTACACGATATACGAGATACACGATCACTGCGAATGCTAGCAGTCACATTACAAGGATCATATCCGGTGCCCCTTGGACAATACAAAAAACGGCGTCCCTCATTTGATGTTTTGAATATGGATTCATCTGAGAAAGCTACGTTTTCTCAGTTGCGATTCATATTCGAATGCGCGTCTTCTTTTAGTGATTTTAATGCAAAACATGTCTTCTGAAAAGTTATAGTTGCTTGTGTAATGTTGCTTGGGCTTCCTCTTGAAGAATGAGTTTCCAGACTCCACCCACTAGGCCACGGAAGACGGATTAGCAAAAAGAGAAACCAGATCCCAAGATCTCACCAAAATAACATCTCTTCTACAACTGCTTAATACGCGACTTATTGGTGGAGTGGGAGGAGTGCTAGAAAACTCAGTGATACACTTCAGTTTCGCACACACAAGTGCATTGATCGGTGACCTTGATTTCTGTTGCTTGAAAAAGGCAATCGAGGCCAAGAAATTATTTTCAATAGATTTATTATAGAACAAAAAAGTGCTTGTGAGAAATACAGAATATACAACTGCAAAAAAAAATATGACTTGCATCGCAAGACAAAGGTAAGCTTACAACGGGTAGCTTCTTGCTCCCAAAAATATATATACATACTTCATCAAATGAGTAGTCTAACTGACTCCCTCCACGATATTTAATCAACGGGCAGCCGCACGTGCTCCCATAACTTATTTCAGTTTCCTCGGTTTCACAAAATACATTTACAACCCTCACGGAAAGAAAACGAATGTACACTAATAGAACATACAAAATACACACACTATAAATACTATATCGTAACATATGCACATACAAATACCTGGGACTCGATTTGTGGCCTGCCGTGTGACTTTCCTGACTGAGATTCCCTCTTTCTCACACAGACGACTATGGAAAAGGAGGAGCGGGAAAACTATCCAGTGAATCCACAAATAGGCAATATCAGCTTTCCGACTTCCTTCACTTCCAAATTGGAATTCCTCAAAATAGACCATGTACAGCTCACACACGCAGCTCACTTGTCGATCCCATAACGTTCCAAATTTTAAATTACATAACATGTGCACCACACACCTACGATAGCGACGAACTGAAGCATGAGCTTCAGCCGTCGTATCACCATCGCATGGACAAATTTGATTGGCTATTGCTCAGCCGAATCAGGACAAAGCATTCAAAAAACTCAAATTCAAATTCAAATTCAAATTTTAAAAAAACACCAGATTTGGGCAAAATAAAATACAAATACTAAAACCAGATAGAAAAAACACCAAATCCATTTTTCATGTCATTACAAAGATACCCCTCTCCCCTTGAATTTAAATCAGCTATTTAAATTCACTGGGAAGCATCAAATCATCATAAATCATAAAAACACCAATTTTCAATCCCCTTAAAAATATAAAAACACATGGATTCAAATATACACTACCAACCAAAATCAGAAAATACGAGATGACTATGTCACTCAAAACATCTCAAATCAGAAAAAAATCGTCACCATCAGGTAAATTTTATCATCAATTTATTTCAACAATCGCATATATACCTTGTCAAATCAGTACATATGTATATAACAATTCAACCAATTCTTTTATTTTTATTTTATACTCCAGAGTTCCATACATAGGGTACGGTAGGTGAAAAAAGGACAAATATGAAAAACAAATAATGCATGACATGAATGATTTTGTTAGTTAGATGGGAAATGAAGATGATGAATGAAGTGAAAACAAACACTGTGGCAAACAAAACAAAAACAAAGGGAAGGGAAAGGAAAAACCGTCGATATGAGAATCAATCTCATTGTACCTCTGAACAATCTTATGGTACCTGATTATTTCCCATGAAAACCGGAGATCTGCAAGAAGACTGACTTAGTTCTATGACATCATTACGCAACAACTCATCAATCAACTTTTTAACTTCCCCTTTTAACGCCTGAGGCAAAGGATAAGGAGCCTCCTTGACCGATTCTTGATCTTTCACTTCAAATTTATATGATAAATTATTCAACTTCCCTATCTTCTTATTAATAACACTCATATTCGTTAACAAACATACGTAAAAAACCAGGACTCTGTCTCAAAATATCAGGGTCAATTGTATCAGTTATCTGTGAAATATCATCCTCACCTAAACTATCATCATTATAATCCTCCCCAATACCTAACGCACACATATTAGCATACTGAGATAACAAAACATCTTGAGGATATTCTTCCGGCTACCTATTTTCAAATTTACAATTACCCTTCACGGTATTTTGATTACCTGTATTATTTAATTCAACATCATTATCAACAGCATGATTAGAACCTGTATTCCCAGTGAAAAAAAACTATTCTTTCTCTTGACTGTAGCTTTGGTGGTATCCTGTTTCGCTGAACCTTGATCCATTCCATTTTTCTGCTTCCCGCGTTGTTTCTTTCCAACATCCTGCCTTAAAAATGCCGGATTATCTCCATAACCACCATTCCTCCCAGAAGTTTCTAAACGAAGACCCGCAGAACCAGAAGTAGGCCGCGTCGCCCGAAAAGATGATTTCCTCGTCGAACTACCATTTCGACCTTCACTCGGTGTCGACTGGAACAATCCCAATGGTCGTTGTTGCCTAGAGACAGAATCATGATGACGTTTGCCTAGGGTCGAGAATGCTCCATCACCATCCCGGTTTAGCCTGTTGGGAAGGCTGGAAACCAAGAAGGCTGGTAGGTCCCTAGAATGAAACAAACAGACCGCGGAGTATCCGTCCACGCTGACCAGACGGTCACACATCTTATTATCATACGGAACACTTAACTTTATCTTATCAATGATAATTAACTTGTTCTTGGCATCAATGGAGCAGTTCAGATAACTAAATGTTCTAAAACCTAGCAAAACTTCACAACCGAGATCCTTCAATACGAACGCCTTCATGGAAAAGGACTTGTCACCTAAGCCCAAACGAAAGCTAGCGGAGGTATTGAGAGAAACTTTTTAATTGTTTACTGTTGTGCCACACAACCGTTCGTTTCGATTAAAGCGACAAAGTTTGTTCTTAACCATTTCCTCAAAAAATTCAGAGTCGACCAAGTTCTGCTCTGATCCTGTATCTACGAAAATACGCACCATTCTATGGTTAAGATTCAAAACGAAATACATTCCCGCATTCGTCTCGTGATAATTAGTGTCTGGTTCACGTTTAACACTGTTAAGTTTTGTCTGAAGCTTCAACTTCGGACACACAGAACGTTTATGTGGCTGGTCACAATTCCAACAACGTATTTCACGTTTGTTGAACGTGTTTCTAACACCACTGGCACACGAATTCGCTTCATCGTAGAAGTCTCTAGCATATAACTCATGTCCATTGTATTGGTCAATAAGTTCTTGCAACTCGCCAATGAGTTTTGGCACTCGAGTGTAGAATATTTTCTAACTTATCGAGGGACGTAACTCATTGCTAAACGTTTGGATGTAGTCACTGTCTGACACTTTAAATGACAGTAAACGTCTAACCGCATTCATCCTCTTAGAATATTGAGCCAAAGTCTCACTCTCTAACTGTTTCCCGTACCAGTACTTCATCAGTTTTGATTGGCGTGGGAAGATAATGTTCGTGAGAAAAGCATAACCCGAAATGACTCCCAACTAGAACACACACTGAGACAGTGTTTGACATTATCCAACAATGGATCACCACATTTCCCAAGAAACGAAATAACAAATGCACGAAACGGAAAATCATTCGTCAGGAAAAAATCCTCTAGTTTCCAAAAAAATAGGAATAACATTTCCGCAGAACTACCATCACATTCCTCCAAACTTGTTACAAACCGTTCTAAAGCAATCAAAGAGGTTTTTACAACAATTTTATCGTACAACATGTCATGTTTGGGAAGGTTCTTATCTTTCGTTTTAAAACCGTGAAGTACCTTATCTAATTATTCATGCAACATATCCTTTGAATTTAATAAATCTACTGTGAGATTTCGACTATCAAACATTTCGTTCTCACCAGCAGACGCAATCAAACCTTTCTTTCCTTTAACATGTTTCAACAACCTTTGCAAGGCTTCAGAAATTAATTCATTTCTCTCATCTTTATTCGGATCTAACTCATTCTGTTGTGTCAAAAGGACAAGCTCATTTTCTAATACTGTCAAGGCCTTTAAATCTAACGAGAACACTTAACCATGCTGCTTCCCACTATCCAAGAGCAACAGGTCTCGTAACGTAAAGTTGCCTGAAGTCATTTACTGCTCCTTCGAGACTTGTGTCTCAGACACACTAACAGACATCGCAGTTAAAGCAAACACCAGACAGAACTGAATGAAGCGAACATAACTTTGGTGAAATCTCGTGTTCATTTACCATGCAATCTAAGTGACTCATACCATGTAACCTTTTGATTCTCTCTTCCTCTCTCTCTCCCTCTCTCTCTCTCTCACATACACACACACACAAATAACAAGCACTGTCGTAAATTTATTTTGCCTCACAATCAAGATCACCTAGAATGAAATGAACGAGTTCGTCGCTATCTTTTTGTAATGTTGCTTGGGCTTCCTCTTAAAGCCCGAGTTTCCAGACTCCACCCACTAGGCCACGGAAGACGGATTAGCAAAAAGAGAAACCAGATCCCAAGATCTCACCAAAATAACATCTCTTCTACAACTGCTTAATACGCGACCTATTGGTGGAGTGGGAGAAGTGCTAGAAAACTCAGTGATACACTTCAGTTTCGCACACACAAGTGCATTGATCGGTGACCTTGATTTCTGTTGCTTGAAAAAGGCAGTCGAGGCCAAGAAATTATTTTCAATAGATTTATTATAAAGCAAAAAAAAAGTACTTGTGAGAAATACAGAATATACAACTGCAAAAAAATATGACTTGCATCGCAAGACAAAGGTAAGCTTACAACGGGTAGCTTCTTGCTCCCAAAAATAAATATATATACTGCATCAAATGGGTAGTCCAACTGACTCCCTCCACGACATTTAATCAACGGGCAGCCGCACGTGCTCCCATAACTTATTTCAGTTTCCTCGGTTTCACAAAATACATTTACAACCCTCACGGAAAGAAAACGAATGTACACTAATAGAACATACAAAATACATACACTATAAATACTATATCGTAACATATGCACATACAAATACCTGGGACTCGATTTGTGGCCTGCCGTGTGACTTTCCTGACTGAGATTCCCTCTTTCTCACACAGACGACTATGAAAATGGAGGAGCGGGAAAACTATCCAGTGAAACCACAAATAGGCAATATCAGCTTTCCGACTTCCTTCACTTCCAAATTGGAATTCCTCAAAATAAACCATGTACAGCTCACACACGCAGCTCACTTGTCGATCCCATAACGTTCCAAATTTTAAGTTACATAACATGTGCATCACACATCTTCGATAGCGACGAACTGAAGCATGAGCTTCAGCCGTCGTATCACCATCGCATGGACAAATTTGATTGGCTATTGCTCAGCCCAATCAGGACAAAGCATTCAAAAAATTTAAATTCAAATTGACACAGCTGCATACATAAACCAAAATAACACCAGATTTGGGCAAAAAAACTAAAAAATAAAACCAGGTAGAAAAAACACCAAATCCATTTTTCATTTCATTACACTTGCTTCTGGCAAGCAACGAATGCCTTCGGGCAATTTCATCTTAAAAAAATAGTTTCTTATGCAAATCGATTCACAACAAAATTATGCAGGTTCTTTACCTAGAAAGGATGTAAATGTTTTGGAAAAACCAACTCGTTGTTGTGGAGGACCAAAATGATTCTAACGAAAGCAAAGACGAATGAAATGAGTTAATTTCGGAGACATTGCAATGATTGTTTCTGTTTATAAGTGAAAGAAATAAAGTTTTGTTAAAACCTGCTAATGATGATGAAAGGTCAGGTAACCAGATTTTCACAGCAGCAGAGCTGTTTAGTTAGGACCATGTATGTCAAGGCTCTTTAGACAAGACACTTCACGGTATTTCCGTAAAGAATAATAACCTTCATAAATTGTGAAAATAGCATGATAGGATGGAGAGAACATCCCTATTATCCTTAGAAAATTTTCTTACCAAGTTAGAAACATGTGACGGTATTTCTGCCTAGAATCCATTTTTATTTTTCTGAAAATTGGATGAATTCTAAAATAGTAATGATTTTCCATTTACTGATTTCGTGACTTCATTCACGGTGAAGTGCAATGATCCATTATTGGATATAGTTAAGGAATGTCTCTACGCGTGCTTCGCTTGTAATATTTTTAAGGGTCAAGTTTCGACGCGAATGTTATCTTCCCGTGCATTTCAAATGTTATTATTGAAATATTAGTATGGAAAGCAGTTGCAAACTGAAGGTTTGCTCCTGTTTTTGAAACGATTGGATAGTGAGAGACGTGTATTTTAACTTTCAGACAGTGGTCATATTCAAATTGTAAGTAATGGATTGACTCCTTCCATTAGGGAAAAGCTGTTCTATTCTTATATTCCCAAGAACGCGAATGATTTACGTGAGCTAATAAAAAATTGCAATAGGCATGAGTTACATGCAACGCAGTTATGGGAACGGACCCAATTGATGTCCACCACAAATTCCATAAAGGTGTTCTTAGATTTTGACATTGTAATCAGTCACATAAACGCTCTATTTGTCCAGAGATGTGATGTGGTAAGTCTATGTTAAACAATGTTTCGCGTGGGCCAGACAGACCTTTCTGTGAGGCAAATGCGGTGTTGTACTTCGACTTGAAAATTAAAAAGAAAAGAACTGTGAGGACATTTTTAGACACTGGTTCCGCACTGAATCTGGTTGATCCTGCTTTCCTTGATGAAAAGGTTAAGAGCAAAATGTGCCATTATAACAAAGACTTTGTCGACAAACTGTGAATACCTAAAACGTATTTTTGCACACTTCACCCACGTTTCGTTTAGGGCTTGGAGTTAAAACTCTTTTCCATGAAGGACTATGTTTTGAAAAGGCTTGAGATATTACGTACATCTGGGTTTTCGTACATTTTTGTTTTTGAGCACATCGATTGACTCTGACAACAAAATGATTACTAATCATGATTATTTTAACCAAAATATCCCTGCAGCCCTACATATTGTAGCTATCAGTTGGCACACCTCCTTAATTTTCGTACATTGTTGAATTTTATGAACTAGGGTTTCAGGCTGCTTACAACTACTACAGAGATTATGATTTTCCATGCCTACATTTTGCTTCTTTTCACCAATGAGATATACATCATGTACTAGGATATACTACAGAGCTCTTTGATGTTTATATAATATCTTGTTATTTATATTACACCAAATTCGTTGCCAATTAAAATCTAGAAATTGTTGTACCCGTTTCGGGGTGTCTGTCCCTGTTGTTTATTACTTTTGAGATACTGATAAACTTGTTTCACCTAGCAGTCTTCACTGGGTTCGTTTCTAGCTAAGACATACGCAAATTCTAGTAAAATTCTAGTACAATATTAATTCTTTCTAACTTCCACTGCGACGTTAATCGGTAAAACAAGTGGGAACATAAACTCAAATTTTCTTATCAAGTATTCAAAATACCTAGCTGATAGCGTATGGTCAAATGCTGTTAATATTTGTACAGTTGTCTGTAAAAATAAACTGTGCATCTGAAGGGCGACCAGGTCCATCAGATTAATACTCCCTTCCATCACTGATAACATAAGCGTTGAGTACGCCACGCGCAGCATGTGTTGGTGCCATAAAACGAAATTAATTTGACTCTGTACTTTGCGTAAAAAACAGCTTGGAGGTAATAAAATATGTGTTCGGTACCATAAACATGATAACACGAATGTTTGAACATAATCTTTGCGCGTCAGTAGATTAAGCCTTCGCCTTTTATTGTGACTTAACAAAAACATATTTTTTTGATAAACTTCTTTGTACGTTTGGGTGATCATTGTATCATAATTTCTATTCCATAGAATGTCTAAACTCGTGACCCCTTTGTCCGTTTTATAATATACTGCATACTCATGGTCTGCTTGCTGTGTTAAACTAAGAATTTTAGTTTAACCACATTCAACTGAGATCCCAACACCCTTTCACACCTTGCAATTACTTGTTGGATTTGAGCTATTTTGAGTGGGGGACCTACTACATATTATCAAATCTTCTAAATAAGAATGCACTGAGACCGTTAGTGATCTCAAAGGAACATCATTCAAACAGTTATCAAGTCGGTATACTGAAGGAGCAACTGCAAGACTGTACATTAAAGGAATGAGTGCATCCCCTTGTGGAAGTGAAACCCCCTAATAACAAAACTAGGCGATTTGTTTACGTATTTTGATAGTCATTTTACGAATTCGATATAACGCACTGAACATCTTGGTTATCATTGGAGGAAATTTATATATAAAAAAAAAAGCTGTTCCAAATATATGAACCCAATTCTATTAAATGCTTCAGTAAATATACAATTAACACAGCATATGTCTTTCCTGATATTTGGCAAAACTATTGTAAAAAAATCTCGGATAATGGCCAAAGCTAAATACGGTTGGGAATCCGGTCCAGTTCCATATTGTTGCGGGTGTAACAAAAACGGAGCTGCACCCTGTAAGCGTGTCGCCAAACATTTACTATATATTTTCATATCAGTGTTTAATAGCTGTATCGGCCTTATATTCTTTCATATTAGTGTGATTCACTCTTTCCAACCTTGTGCGGGGGGAGGGGATTCCCATCACAATCGCAGTAACAAATGTTCGCGATTGGATTCTATCCTGGGAAATATCAAGCCAGTTTTCATCACGAACACCCACTTCTCGAAGATATCTTCTAATATTGTCATCCCAACGACGTCTCGGTCTACTTAATGGCCTCTTTCCATCCGGTCTTCCAAACAGAATAGAATACAATCTTCGTTTTTCCCCCATCCGAGCTACATGGCCTGCCCACCTTAGTCGTCGAGATTTCATTATTTTTACAACATCTGGTGAATCGTACACTCCGTGGAGTTCTTTATTATACAGTCTCCTCCACACTCCAGTCATCTCGTCACGTTTCAGCCCGTATATCTTTCTCAAAACCTTAATTTCTAGCATACGTAACTTATGTTCATTTGCTAGGGTCGTACTCCAACTTTTTCAACCGTAAAGTATTACCGGCAGAATAGCCGTTCTGTATATTTATAATTTCAATTTCCTTGATATTAATAACGATGGTAGAAATTTTTGGACTGAATAGAAACATGTGTTCCTCGACACTAAGCGACTTTTTATTTCTTCCGTGACCTCATTTTTTCTTGTTACGTATGCTCTAATTATTTAAATTTGCTTACTTTATCTATGACCTTATTACTAATTTGTATGTTTTTATTTCTTTCATTTCCTGTGTTTCGGCTTGTTATCATGTATTTTGTTTTATCTATGTTTACCTGTAGACCTATGTCATCGCACGCTTCTACTAAGACATCGGTGTTGCTTTGTACTCCATCTATATCATGCCCTAATAAATCTACATCATCCGCGTATACAAACAGTTGATTCATACCATTCAATGATAGCCCGCTTTTGTCCACTTTAATTTTTAAAATCCCATATTCTAACGCAAAGTGAAACAGTAGTGGGGACAAGGCATCGCCTTGTTTCAATCCGTTGCCAATCTTGAAACTATCTGACATATTATTGCCTATCAGTACTCTGCTTATGGGGTCGTTGAGACAAATCTGCACTAGTTGAACCATTTTTTTCGGAATTCCAAATCGTATCAGGATACTGTATAACTTTTCCTTTATATAAAATCATATGCTCTCTTAAAATCAATGAATAGCTGATGAACCGTCCCACTGTATTCCCATTTCTTCTAAAAAAAATTATCTCAAGGCAACAATCTGGTCCAACGTGGATCTATTTCATCTAAATCCACATTGGTGATCTCGAATGGCGATCTAGAATTGGCGATCTATTATACCTACGTATACACTTAGGCCTGTTAACAGAATATTACTTTATACCTTGTAACAGGTTAGAAGTAACGAGATTCCGCGGTAATTATTACATTTCGAATTATCGCCTTTTTTGAAAATCGGAATTATTATTGAGGTTTTCCATTCCTCTGGGAGCTCCTCCTTTCTCCATATAGCACTGATCAATTTATGTAGTTCCATGATTAGTTCCGTTCCTCCTGCTTTAATTAATTTGGCTGGAATATTGTGTATTCCTGGTGATTTGATTTTTTTTAAATTTCTTTACCGATATTTCGATCTCGATTTCGCTAGGTTCGGGAATCCACGGTTCTGCGGTATGGATTTCAATTTCCCCTGTTTGTTTCCCGTTGTGTACATGAAGAAATTTGTCGAAATAACTTTTCCACACATCGACAATTTTAGTCAGATCAGTCTGAAGATCTCCACGTTCATTTCTAATCATCCTAACCTCGGCTGGTAACCTGTTGTTAATGAGTTAACCCGTTTGTATAGATCTCGTACGTTATTTGTCATCACGTTCTCCTCTATCTCCTGAATCTTCTCCGTTGGATATTCTCGCTGTTTTTTCTGAACGCGAGAGTGGCCTTTCGATTCACGTTACTTTAGTTGTTGGTATTTGCTTAGCTTTTATTACTTAGCCATCGTTGCCTTGCTTGTTTCCGTACCTCATGAAGCTTAAGGCAATCTTAATCAAACCAAGGTTTGTTTTTCTGTTGTTTGTTCTCACCTACACGATCCTTCGCTGCGCTCTTAATTGTTTTACTAATTATTTACTTATTTACATCAATTTCATTATTAATGTTATCTTTATTATTACTCGAGTCGGCTAGGATTTCGAACCTATTTCAGAGATCGAGTTGGTAATCTGCTTTGATGGTCGGATTATTTAATAGTTTCACTTCTAATTTCAGTTGTTTTGACCCCTTGCTGTCTCTGTTCGCGATGTATATCTTTTCCCTTACTTTTGTGATCACTAACTGATGGTCGGTGTCGCCTCCCAGTCTTTCTCCATTGTTGTTGGTCTTTTCGTGAAGGCTATATTTGCCTATAGTAGGTCTATATTTTTCTTCCCTCCCTACCTTTGCATTGAGATCAACCAACACAATTTTCGAATTTTATTTCGGTAATCAGTCAAGCAGCCTTTCTAGCTCATCATAGAATATATATTTATTATTATCTGTAGCCACAGTGGTAGGACACTGGGAAAAAGCGGACAAAAAGCGTTTATTCCGAAACAATGGAAATTGACGGACGTCTGTCTGTCTATCGTTCTATATGTATATCTCTAAATCGTTTGCAGCTACAGCAAAAGGGATTCGATGAACCCCTGCTGCAATACGTGCACTTATACATACAGGGTAGTCCAAAAGTGTGGAAACCCTCACATAAAATACTGCTAAATCTAACCAAAGGAACAATCTATGGGAGTAATAGAGGTGAGAAGAAATTGGGGAGGAGACAGAAACATGAAAGCCGCTATCTTGAAATCCACCATCATGAATCAGACATACAGTTTGTAAATTGAAAGCATAACATGTTGACGCCTGATGTGAATTGGACATTATTAGCCAGTACGAAGTGATGACAGGTGTTAATATGCATCCAAGAAGCGGTTACGGGTTCAATGTGCTCTCCATCTAATTGCATGTGCAGCTAATAAAAAGAAGGTGTAAAAAAATGTGTGTTTGGCCTTAGGATACAAAATTAATCTGCACAAGCAATGTATTATCTGCAAGAGGGGAAAAATCCAACGCATGTTATGATCATGATAAATGGGATGCTTACTACTTACACAGTGAATAAAAACAAACAAAGTAGTCAGATGACCAATATTAACGTGACCTAACAAGTAAAGATATACAGCTATAAATGCCAATAAAAGTAAAAGTTGTAAGTACCTAAGGTGATACTTCTTACCTTGGTGTTATCAAATTCTTTGTCATTATTAGTCCAAATCCATTGAATCGTCTTCTACACCATGATCATCAATAGTTGCACGTGGTGGAGACAACATTTGCTTCGCTTCTTGGACCAGTTCAAGTTGAGGAGAAGCAGTCAATTGAGGTCGCAACCAAGTAATAAACGGGTCTGAAGATATCAGAAGGTTGTGAACCACATCCTGGTTAGTTGAACGTGGGAACACATGCGACTATTGTGCAGCCTCGAGTGCTTAAAATCTTTATTTCTCTAATCTTGGGCTTCTTCAGACATCCACTCGATTGGCAAGAGGGTTGCGTCGATTAAGGCTTTTAAATGAATTAATATCAAATGCAGGGAAGAAGGCATGAAATACCAATCGTACAAATTAACAAAAAGTTACGCAGTTTCAATAGAATATTTTTCAAATGTCAGAGAATCTACAGTTAGACCACAACTAATAACCTGAAGTATCACGTAAAGTTTGTGTATCAAATATTTGTCAACTTCCGTGATGGCAGATACTCGTTCCCAATGGCGGAAAAATCGGCGAGCTGTGTTTCCGTCATTGGTTGTACCTGCTTCTTGTTTGGGCACATCTACAGTTATGCCTAGCTCTTGCTTCAGTTGTCGCTGAATGTTTTGTTTTCTTCTAGCCAACATTTCTTTCTGTTCAGGCCTCATCGCACACCATTTTCTGAAATAAAACCTATTGGAAACGTGGAGAATACACTCCATGAATCGTATCCATGCATGGAGGCTGGACATCCCATACTCTACTGCAGATTCGTTGATTTGTCTTTTGAGAACATCTATTTTGTTCATTTCGGACGGTTTAGATCCACAAATATTGCACGCATTTGCAGTTAGATGGGGCTGAGTCCTCCAGCTGCACTTGGATGCGGCTACTTCCAATGCTCAATGTTTGTACTACTTATGGTCAAATCAATACAACCTATTTTGCAGATAAGCAAGGATAAGCTTAGGCTGCAGAGCTACTAACATCAGAGTATATGTAACTTCTCGGTAACGCTAACAAATCTATCATATAAATGATATGACAATGGATAACAATTAAAACTCTTAACTAAAATCACATAGTATTTGAGTCCAATGTACTATCCAACCGCTTTCATCGACCTCAGAAACTATATAACTGGTTTAAATATATCATATTGTTTGGTTCATTTTTTACTGATTTTTCGGAACTTTTGTTTGTTCATGTTTGCATGCATTTTCTGGACAGCGAAACTATGTCCTGAAACTCCGGGTTTGGAATCAGGAGAGATACTTATAATCAAATATTAATACCGATTTTATAGGCGGTGACGTTGACAAAATCGAATTTTGACCGCTTTTTCCCAGTTTCCGACCACTGTGCGTCGGTCGGAGCATAGACGTTTAATAGAACCGTGTTGCCCCATCGAGTACGTATCGTAACGTACGATAGTCTTTCGTTTACGAACTCTATATTCTGAATCACCTGAAGGATACCGTTCTAAATGAGGAATCCTGTTCCGAAATCGTGAGACTGTGTTCCCCTGTAGTAGAAAGTGTACTTGCCCTGTGGGAAGCTATCTCAACCCTCCCACCGAACTTTTTGTATCGCTAATGTCTCTAGTTTGTACTTTTCGGTCTCGCGTACCTCCACCTGAAGAGCGCCCGTTTGGTATAATGTTCGTACGGTCCACGTTCCTATTCTAATTTATTTCTTAATCCTGTTCTTGGAGCCCCCTGAAGCAGTCCCCGTCCGGAGATCCAAATGAGGGACTAGTTTACCTTCGGAATATTTTACCCCAGGAATCCATAAACCATCTGTTATTATTTTAGCGGTGTAGAGTTGTTAGCTCTACGACCTCGCAGTAAAGGCAGACATTCAATATGTCGTCCTCTGTCCATCTCTGAGCCTTGCCGATGTCATTCATCTTCAGCCTCAGAGTGATAATGGTGATGTTGCTTCCCCTCACCATGATATTTTTGTTCGCGATTATCTTCCTCTAGCTTTTGAAGATCCCTCTACTACCTGCAAGGCAGCCGTGCATGTTTCGGTCCGCCCGGAATATTTCCGGTACCCACCCACGGTTTGCTAATGAGCAGACGCGTGTGAAAATCGCTCCGTAAAAGTGTGGTTTTTCGGAGGGAGAAACGCAGTGGACCTAAGTTGTAAGTACTCTATTATATTCCTAATTATCAAAGGAACAGTTTGTGAAACTTTTAAATATGTGCGATTTTTTTGGTGCGAGATATTGACCATCGAAAGTTTGCATGTTAACCTTATGGGACTATAATAACCGAGAATACGTTGTCATCAAGAAGGCCACATCATCCAAGCTTTCTTGACCGAGGATTTCCGGTGAATTAAACTGAAGGTGAATCGAAGGTGACTGTTGTTAGGCGAGATCTTGTCTGGGTTCTGACGCCGTCATTGCCGTGGTACTTCTAAGTTCTTGTGTGGATACGTACTACAAGATTATGGAGGGCTAGGGTCCGTATCTCCGGTGCCGTATGAGATGGGGGTCTGATATTTTGGGAGGTCGTTGACCTCACCCGGGGGGTCGCTGCCCCTTCCCCTTCCCGGGTTGTTTGCGGTCCAGAATTTGACCGCGAGCATTTCGGGAATGGTTCTCCGGGGGTCATTGACCCCCCGCCGGATTTTTTTTTTTTTTAGCGGCCTCTCGGAGTGTCTGCTCCCGGATCTGCGGTACCGGGGTGGCCTTTTGGTTTTTCCATTTAATTATTATAAACTTAAACTTACCTTAAGCGTAGTAAGTGTTTTCGTGTGCGTAAACGAACGAACTATGGCGAAAGAATTCGATCTTTTGGACTTTACCAGAGAAGGACTAGTGAAATTCGAAAAAGAATTTAAGTCAGAAAACAAACAATCATCTAATAACCCGTTTACGTTAAGATGGCAAGATAAAATAAAAAAGAAGCTGATAAACACCAGCACACCCAGATCGGCCAGAGAAGAAAGAGAGTTAAGACAAAAGCACGTCGATGAAATATATGCTGAGTGGGAGAAGCTACAACAAAAAACTCCCAAATCATTGAGATCAGTAAGGAAAGGACTCGTTGATCCAGAAGGAGAGGAGATGGATTTACCGCCTGAGCTAGATGAAGGAGCATCCAGAAAAAGAATGAGAACGCCGGAAGAAGAAGAAAGAGTCAAAAGATACAAACAGGAAAAGGAAAATGAAGAGCTTAAAATAAGAAATGCATATCTGGAAGGAAGATTAGAGGAATTAGAGAAAACCAGAGAGAAATTGGAAAGAGAAAACAACAGGTTGAAAGAAATTGAAACTAAATTAGTAATGTGGCAAACAAAAGTTGAGGAAAGGGAACGGGAAGTGGATAAATATGAGCGGACAATTAATGAGCTGAAGGAAGACGCAATACATGGCTCTGTAAAAATAAAGGAGTTGGAAGTCACAGTTGAGCAGACTGAAAGAAGAAGAATCGAGACGGAAGAAAAGTTAACTCTGCAAGAAGAAGAGATACGTAACTTATATATGGAAAACGGTAATCTAAGAGCGGCAAAGGAGGTGCCGACTCAGACACCAATGGTCACTTTTGCAGAAATGCTAAAAAAGGATAATACTAAAATTCCGGAGAAAACCAAGCTGATAGAGTCTACCAAAAGAAACACCAAACCCACGATAATGATCAAACCAAAACAAGGAGAATCGCTGAAAGATACAAGAATGAGGATAACTAAGTCTATACAGAGACAAGACAAAATCAATTTCCAAATGATCCAAACAAAAACCGCGATTCTATTACAGATGGCAACTACTTTGGATGAGGAAAAACTCTTGAATCATCCAAACATGAAACAGAATTTTGACATGACGAATAGAAGCGAAAAGAGGAACCCGATGATGATAATCTACAGCATTCCGACGGAGATGAAGGAAGCAGAAGTGGTGGAAGAATTGCTGGTTAGAAACCTACAAGATATCACTGATGAGCAACGTCAATTAATAAAACCACGATTCAAAACGGGCCCCAGAGGACAGGATCGATATCATCTTGTGATTGAGGTACCAAGACAGGTTAGGCAAATATTAATACAGAATCCGAAAATTTATATAGGGTACGAGGTGACCAACATTAAAGATTACCTGGTGGTCACAACTTGCCTAAAATGTTTTGACTACGGGCATATAGCAAATCATTGCAAAAACGATTCACGATGTGGAAATTGTGGCGACAAAAGCCACAAGAAAAACGACTGCAAAGAGAAAGAGAAGAAGGTCTGTGTGCCTTGCTTTTCGAGGGGTAAAAAATGCGGGGGTAAACAAAATGAGTGTCCCCAATATAAATTAAGCCTCCAAAGGACGATTGATAGGTTTGACTATGGATCTTAGTCCAAATCAGGCCGAGGACCAGGATAATAAACAAAGAAAAAAGCTCCCCCCGTGTAAAATTAAAAGGAATCTGGTTAGACTAATGGAATTTAACAAAAATAAAAAAAATGAATTTATCAACAATTGGTTAACCAACAGTTATGCGAAACCAACAGATAATTACTTCACGATGAAGCTGGGACACATTGACCTACAGGATGGCAATCAGGTTATTCTCCATTTTATTAACCCCGAACTTAGCACATTTCCCAGAGGATTTGCGCAGATAGTGGCATTATCCCATGATGTATTTGAGTTAGAAGAAATGAAGCAAGAAGAGATAGAAATTCAACATAATGGTTTTCTGAAAATATATTTTTCGACCAACAGGTATGGATGTGGCTTTATGCACATAAAATCAAGAAGAGAAAAGTTTACAGAGGATTTGGATAAGACATTAAATCTACTGTCTTACCTTATGGGAACTACAAGGAAAAAGATAGTAATACCAGCTATTGGAATGGGTTTATGGAGAACGGACCCATATGCAGTTCTGAAGAGAATTAAAGAATATGAAGACCTAATTAAAAATATAGGATTTGAAATGATAATAAATGATGATTCACTCTTCAGAACCATCAACAAGGCATTGGATGAATTAAAAAATGAGACATCTAAGAACATAGAAAAGAGGAATGAAGAGGAAAAGGCAAATATGGATCCTTCAAGAGAAGAATTGGAAGAAATAAAGAAAAAACAGAACACAGAGTTGATAGACGAACCACCAACAGCTGGAAAACATAACTCGAAGAAGAAAAAGAAGAACTGGAAATCTTGGATACCGAGGCTGTACAAGAGAAAAGCAATAAAGAATATTAATCAAGATACAGAAGACATCGAGATGGAAGACACACAAGATCAAGACGACCGGAGAACCGAAAATGAAGAAAGCCAAGCTGTAGTACAAATTTCGATAGAAAACAAAAAGGAGGCTTGCTTTAATTCAAATGCATTTTACGAGAACCTTAACCTAAATTACAATTTAGCAAAATTGGAAGAACCTTTGATGCTGACAGCGGCATTACGAATAATTGTTAGAAATCTACATCCATCTGGAAAAACAATAACCTTCCCTATAATTGAGGAGGTTGATAAGATTAACCTTAGGGCCAATGGAATTACCAGCGATCCACAAGATTTGCTTACATTAATTGATAAAGTCTTCGAGAGGAGGAATGAATCGTTCCACACGAATAATGTCTACAGGCAGTTTGTTATGGCATATGGAAGGATAGTCTTCATTCCAGCGGAAAAGTATCCCGCCTGCTATGTTCACACTCGACAACTATAATCATCTTCAAAGTAGCCCAAATTAATTTGGATAGATCGAAATTAGCAACAGCAGAAATTAGGCAATTTTGCGAAAAGGAAGAGGTGGACATAGCATGTATGCAGGAGCCATATACCTACAAAGGAAAACTGATCAATATGCCACTGAGTGCTGTAGCAATACTGCCTGAGGATCCGAATCCAATGGTTGCGATAGTGATTTTTAATCGGCAAATAAATACACTCGTACACCTAAAATATGCGGATAAATGGACGCTCTGTGTCGATATAGCAAGGGGAAAACATAAAATAACAATTGTGAATGTATATTGTCAATTCTCCATCCCGAGGGAGATCTTCGTCCATAAGATAGAAGACATATTACTTGGATTTTTGTATAAGGATATAATTATTTTGGGGGATTTCAACGCTAAGTCTTCGCTCTGGCACTGCCGTGATACAGATGACAACGGAGATATGTTCGAAGAGTTAATAGAACAACATAACCTTGTGGTCTTAAACAGAGAGGGACAACCACCTACCTTTAGAGGCAGAGCCGGAGCGGAATCAAACATAGACGTTACATTGTCTAGGGGAGATATTTCAAATTGTATATGTAACTGGATTGCTCATGACTGTGCAACTACTAGTGCCCACAACGTCGTCCGCTTTAATATAGAATTTAACAGAAATGAAACTGATGGAGAAGATGAAAATGAAGGAAATAACACCAAGTATAACATTAGTAAAATAAATAATCAGAAATTTGTGGAAAAATTGAAACTTCCACAAATTGAACATAATTGTAATCTGATGGAATTGACTACTAACCTAGAAGATGCAATATGGACAGCAATAAGAAGTTCAGCGCCCAAAATTAAACAGAGCAATAAAAAAAGAACACCTTTTTGGACGGATAGCCTTAATAAATTAAAACGAAGAATGAAGGCGAGCAGGAAGAGCTACAGAGCAGCAGGGGATCACATTTTGAGAGCTATAAGGCTGCAGAAATACAGAAGCATAAAACAACAATTCGAGAAGGAGCTGAGAGAGACAAAGAAGAAAACCTGGAAGAAATTTGTAGAAGAGAATCTAAGCTTAGATATATGGGGTGTGCCGTACAAAATTAT